>JAJEJO010049826.1:723676-776148 GCA_020662805.1 Glaucomys volans
ACTCTTAAATTTGGTCTTTTCATGATGTCCCATATTTCTTGGAGGGTTCGTTCATGATTCCTAACCATCTTCTCTGTTTGTTCGACTTTGTTTTCAAGATTAAATATTTTGTCTTCATTGTCTGAGGTTCTGTCTTCCAAGTGATCTATTCTGTTAATTATGCTTTCTATTGAGTTTTTAACTTGGTTTATTGTTTCCTTCATTTCCTTGTTTCCTTCAAGAATTTCTGTTTGTTTTTTTCTCAGAATTTCTATCTCTTTATTGAAGTAATTTTTTGCTTCCTGCAATTGCTCTATTAGCTGATTATTCATAGCCTGAATCTGCTCTCTCGTCACATCATTCTCTTCTCGGATCACTTTAGTTATGAACATTCTGAACTCCCTTTCTGTCATTCCTTCTACCATGCTGTCTTTGGGTTCTCTTGATATATCATCTAGGTTTAATTGGGACACTTTCTTCCCGTGTTTTCTCATGGTGCTCGTGTATCTTCCCCTCTGTTGCTTGAGGGGTGTTTGATCAAGCGGTGACCCAAGAAAGGTGCTGTCCCACTACCTCCAGGTTGGAAATGATCAATGCTTCTGGGCAGAGGCAGCCTAGTGTTGATAGACAATTAGATACAGCAAGGTGGTAGACTCCGGGTCTGGATGTGGGCCTGGGCACTAGATCAAGTTGGGGTGGTGTCACAGAACTGTGCTCAGTGATGGAGACACTGGGCTTGAGAGCCCAGGCTGACCTGAACTCCTCGCTGGGGGTTAAGGCAGTGGCAGGTGGTTGCTCTCTCCTGGGGACACTGTAAGCTGGCGCCAAAGGCCCTAAGCTCCCTGCTGGACCACTCCAGACACCGCTGGCGGCCCCAGGAAGCTGGAAATGGACCCCCTCTGCCAGGGAAGCCGCCAAACTCAGAGCAGTTCCAACTCCCTGCCGGAGTCAGCAATCCCAGGGGCTCTGGGCCAACCTCTCCAGGTGCAGCTGGAGGCGGCAGCCGGAGATGGGCACTCTCCGCCAGGGAAGCTGCGGGAGTGGTGCGGAATAGTTCCCACTCCCCGCCAGAGACTGCGATCCCAGAGATTTCCGGCGGGACCTCCCCTGACGCAGCTGGAGGCCCCAGGAAGCTGGTAACGGGCCTTCTCCGCCAGTTAAGCCACCAAAATGGCGTGGGGTAGTTCCAACTCCCCGCCAGAGTCCGCGATCCCAGAGTTTCCCGGACGCCGCTGGATGCCCCAGGCAGCCCGAGATGCTTGGTCTCTGCCTGGGAGGCCGCCGGCTGGTGCCGGAGCCGCGGCTGGTGCCGGAGCCGCGGCCAGTGACTCCAAAGCACTGCTGGGGACCCGCACTCACTTGTTGGCTGGCGCAGACCCAGGTCGGTGGCTCTGAAGCAGCTGCAGGGTCCGGCGCTCCCGTATGGTAGCTGCCTGCGGCGGGGCCGAGCCCAGCCTGGCTGAGTTGGTTCTGGAGTGGCACCTGGGGACCCCCCATATGTGCTTTGAATATAAAATCTCGTTGAGAGTCATATTCCTGCTGCTTGAATCCTGAGCAAGTAGGAGTCCACGGAGCAAGTAGGAATGCAGCCCTCCTCTAGCCCGCCATCTTGGATCCCCGGGTTATTTGTATTCTTGGTGTAAAGTTTTTTGAGTTCTTTATAAACTCTGGGGATTAGTGCTCTATCTGAAGTGTGTGTGGCAAAGATTTTCACCCACTCTGTAGGTTCTCTCTTCACACCGTTGATTATTTTCTTTGCTGAGAAAAAGCTTTTTAGGTTGAATCTAACCCAGTTGTTAATTCCTGCTTTTATTTCTTGTGCTTTGGGAGTCATGTTAAGGAAGGCTGGTCCTAAGCTGATATGATGACGTTTTGGACCTACTTTTCCTTCTGTTAGGTGCAGGGTCTCTGGTCTAATTCCTAAGTCCTTGATCCATTTTGAGTTGAGTTTTGTGCAAGGTGAGAGATAGGGGTTTAGTTTCAATTTGCTGCATATGGATTTCCAGTTTTGCCAGCACCATTTGTTGAAGAGGCTGTCTTTTCTCCATTGTATATTTTTGGCATGTTTGTAAAATATGAGATAACTGTATTTATGTGGGTTTGTCTCTGTGTCCTCTATTCTGTACCATTGGTCTACCTGTCTATTTTTGGTGCCAACACCATGCTGTTTTTGTTACTATTGCTCTGTAGTATAGTTGAAGGTCTGGTATTGTGATACCCCCTGCTTCGCTCTTCCTGCTAAGGATTGCTTTAGCTATTCTGGGTCTCTTATTCCTCCAAATGAATTTCATGATTGCTTGCTCTATTTCTATGAGGAATGTCATTGGGATTGTAATTGGAATCCCATTGAATCTGCATAGCACTTTTGGTAGTATGATCATTTTGACAATATTCTGCCTATCCAAGAACATGTGAGATCTTTTCATCTTTTAAGGTTTTTTAAAATTTCTTTCTTTAGTTGTTTTCTTTAGTGTACTGTAGTTCTCATTGTGGAGGTCTTTCACCTCTTTTGGTAGACCGATTCCCAGGTATTTTGTCTTTACTGAGGCTATTGTGAATGGGGTAGTTTTCCTAATTTCTCTTTCAGAGGATTCATTACTTATGAATAGGAATGCATTAGATTTATGAGTGTTGATTTTATATCCTGCTACATTACTGAATTCATTTATGAGTTCTAGAAGTTTTCTGATGGAATTTTTTTTTGCTCCTCTAAATATAGAATCATATCATCTGCAAATAGAGATAGCTTGAGTGCTTCTTTTCCTATTCGTATCCCTTTAATTTCTTTAGTCTGTCTAATTGCTCTGGCTAGAATTTCAAGGATGGTGTTGAATATAAGTGGTGAAAGAGGATATCCCTGTCTTGTTCCAATTTTTAGAGGGAATGCTTTCAGTTTTTCTCCATTTAGAATGATGTTGGCCATGGGCTCAGCATAGATAGCCTTTACAATGTTGAGGTATGTTCCTACTATCCCTATTTTTTCTAGTGTTTTGAGCATGAAGGGGGGCTGTATTTTATCAAATGCTTTTTCTGCATCTATTGAAATAATCATATGATTCTAAACTTTAAGTCTGTTGATGTGGTGAATTACATTTATAGATTTCCGGATGTTTAACCAACCTTGCATCCCTGGGATGAAACCCATTTGATCATGGTGTACTATCTTTTTATATGTTTTTGTATGCAATTTGGTAAAAGTTTATTAAGAATTTTTGCATCTATGTTCATTAGGGATATTGGTCTGAAATTTTCTTTCCTTGATGTGTCTTTGTTTGGTTTTGGTATCAGGGTGATATTAGCTTCGTAGAATGAGTTTGGAAGGTTTCTCTCCTCCTCTATTTCATGGAATAGTTTGAGGAGTATTGGAATGAGCTCTTCTTTGAAGGTCTTATAGAACTCAGCTGAGAATCCATCAGATCCTGGATTTTTCTTTGTAGGTAGGCTTTTGATGACTTTTTCTATTTCATTGCTTAAAATTGATCTATTTAAATTGTGTAGTCCTCCAGATTCAGATTGGGTGGATCATATGTCTCTGTTAATGTCTTTAAGATTTTCTACCTTATTGTAGTATAGATTTTCAAAATAGTTTCTAATTATGTTTTGTATTTCAATAGCGTCTGTCACGATAGCTCCTTTTTCATCATGAATTTTAGTAAGTTGAGTTTTCTCTCTCTTTGATAGTGTAGCTAAGGGTGTTTCAATTTTGTTTATTTTTTCAAAGAACAAACTTTTTGTTTTGTCAATTTTTTGAATTGTTTCTTTTGTTTGTATTTCATTGTCTTTCAGTTTTAATTATTTCCTTTCTACTATTTTTGGTGATGATCTGTTCCTCTTTTTCTAGGGTTTTGAGCTGTATTGTGAGGTCATTTATTTGTTCATTTTTCATTCTTTATTGAATGTGCTCCATGCAATGAGTTTTCCTCTTACTGCTGCTTTCATAGTGTCTCAGAGATTTTGATATGTTGTATTGTTGTTCTCATTAACCTCTAAGAATTTTTTTTATTCCCCCCCTGATGTCTTTTGGTATCCATGAGTCCTTCAATAGTGTATTATTTAATCTTCAGGTATTGGACTATTTTATGTTTTTTATTTCCTTATTGATTTCTAATTTTATTCCATTATGATCTGATAGAATGCAAGGTAGTATCTCTATCTTTTTGTATTTGGTAAGAGTAGTTTTGAGGTATCACATATGGTCTATTTTAGAGAAGGATCTATGTGCTGCTGAGAAGAAAGTGTATTCATTTGTCAATGGATGGAATATTCTATATATGTCTGTTAAGTCTAAATTATTGATTGTGTTATTGAGATCTTTGGTTTCTTTGCTCAATTTTTGCTTGGAAGATCTGTCCAATGGTGAGAGAGGTGTATTAAAATCACCTAGTATTATAGGGTTTTGGTCTATTTGGTTCCTGGAATTGAGAAGGATTTGTTTGATGAATATGGATGTACTCTTGTATGGGGCATAAATATTTATGATTGTTATGTCTTGCAGTTTTATGGTTCCCTTAAGCAGTATGAAATGTCCTTCTTTATCCCTTCTGACTAACTTTGACTTGAAGTCTGCTTTATCTGAAATGAGGATGGAAACCCCTGCTTTTTTACTAAGTCCATGTGTATGGTATGTTTTTTCTCAACCTTTCACCTTTAGTCTGTGGGCATGTTTTTCTATGAGATGAGTCTCTTGAAGGCAGCATATTGTTGGGTCTTTCTTTTTAATCCAGTCTGCCAGTCTATGTCTTTTAATTGATGAGTTTAGGTCATTAACATTTAACATTCAGGATTATTATTGAGATATAACTTTTATTCCTGGTCATTTTGACTTATTTTTGACTTTTAACTTGACTTGGTTTCTCCTTTAATTGGCTGTTCCTTTAGGGCAATCTCTCCCTTTGCTGACTTACGTTGTTGTTTTTCATTTCTTCCTTGTGGAATATTTTGTTGAGAATGTTCTGTAGTGCTGGCTTTCTATTTGTGAATTCTTTTAGCTTGTGTTTATCATGGAAGAATTTTATTTCATCATCAAATCTGAAGGTAAGTTTTGCTGGGTATAAGATTCTTGGTTGGCATCCATTTTCTTTCAGTGCTTGGAATATGTTGTTCCAGGCCCTTCTTGCTTTTAGGGTCTGGGCTGAGAAATCTGCTGATATCCATATTGGTTTCCCCTTGTATGTAATCTGGTGCTTTTCTCTCACAGTCTTTAAAATTCTATCTTTATTTTGTATTTTAGGTATTTTCATTAAAATGTGCCTTGGTGTGGATCTGTTTTGATTTTGTGCATTTGGTATCCTGTTAGCCTCTTGTATTTGATTTTCCATTTCATTCATCACTTTTGGAAAATTTTCTGATATTATTTCATTGAACATATTATTCATTCCTTTGTTTTGTATCTCTGTGCCTTCCTCAATCCCAAATTCTTAAATTTCATCTTTTCATGATGTCCCATAATTTTTGGAGATTCCGTTCATGATTCCTTACCATCTTCTCTGTTTGGTCAACTTTGTTTTCAAGATTAAATATTTTGCTTTCATTGGCTGAAGGTCTCTCTTCCAAGTGATCTAGCCTATTGGTTAAGCTTTCTATTGAGTTTTTAATTTGGTTTATTGTTTCATTCATTTCTGTTTGCTTTTTTTCAGAATCTCTATCTCTTTATTGAAATGATATTTTGCTTCCTGCAATTGCTCTTTGAGCTGTTTTTGGTATGATCATTCATTGCCTGCTTTTGCTCTCTTATCTCATCCTTTGCTTCTTGGATCATTTTAATTATGTACATTCTGAACTCCCTTTCTGATGTTTCTTCTGCCATGTTGTCATTGGGTTCTTTTGATATAGCAGATAGGTGTGTTTGGGACACTTTCTTCCCTTGTTTTCTCATGTTGCTTCTGTATCTTCCCTTCTAGCAGTGTGTATCCTAGGTATTGCAGTTTCCCCTTAAAGACTTATAGTGTCCCTGCCAATTTCAAATGCCTCACTTTGAAGTGAGAGATCAATATTAACAGCACACCATATAAACAATATGCATCCTTAATCCAAATAGTGAGTATTAAGATATTAACTGTGTTGTCTTAATAAACAGAGATGAGTTGAAACAATTATCTACAGCATAACCAATAAGTTTGCAAGAAGGACTGCAATTTCTAATGGTGGACAAAAAGGATGAGGAGGGGTGTAGGACATAACATTAATGAGATAAGAAGTGAGTCTATAGATATACTATGTCATAGGAATAGTGGAAGCAGAATTAGAAGAAATAGGTTGTTAGCATGAGAAAAGGGAGAAAGAGTTTCCATGGAAATGGATATGTAAGAGGCAGATAGAGTGATAAGAATATTAATAAAAGAAAAAAGTAGGAATATAGTGGGTATAATCCCAATAACCATAATAATACAACAAATTTTTTAAAATTCTGCAATAAAATTATACTATACTGTTCAAACCTCCTATTTTTCAATAGCCTGATGCCTGAGAGGTGCTTGATAATGTGGTGACCCAAGAAGAGTGCTGTCTCACTACTTCCAGGTTGGGAATAATCAATGCTTGTGGGCAAAGGTGACCTGGTGTTGACAGATGGTCAGTTGCAGTGCCGGCTCTAGACCGCAGGCCAGGGTGTGGGCCTGGACACTAGACAGAGGACGGGGATGCAGACCTGTGCTTGGTGCTGGAGATGCTGGGCCTGATAGTGTGGGCAGCCTGTGCTCCACACTCGGGATTCAAGCCGCATGCCGGTGCTCCAAAATATATTGTATTAATATGCACATTTTTTTATTTCAGTGAAATAATGTTCATGATACTGTATCATGAGCAGTAACAGGGCAAGAAAAGCAATTTGCCACATGTTACACCATTTGATCTGATTTTTGTTTTATTTTTTTCCAAAAGAAAGGGACAAGTCTGTAGCTACATACTTGCATAACAAAATTTTGCTAATTATGTGTATCAAAAGGGCAGCAGTGGCCCCTCCTCTAATGCTTCTCATCTCTCTCCTCCCTGAATAATTCAGTCCAAAGACCATTAGGCACGTCTCTGAGTCTCAGCCACAGTGAATACTGTTTGTTTTTGCAGTTGCAAACCTTCCACAAGCCCAATTTCTAACAAAACACCCTTGATTACTATTTCTTATTTTTTCATACTCACTCACTCTACTTCTCTGATCCCCAAATTCTTTTCAATGTATAATTCAATAATCATTCCATATTTTGCTGCGTCCCCATATATTCTCACTTCCTTAGCAGCTTATATTTCACCACCACCTCACACCTTCAGCTTGCTCTTCGCTCCCTCTCTTGGTCATTATTCCCTCTTGGGGACACTAGCAAAGCATAAAGTACATTAGATCATGCTGCCATTTGTTAGATAATGTTCATAGCTAGGGAGAAAAAGTCTGGTTGCAATTTTATCTAGGTCTCTGGTAGAGAAGTGATGGTTCAGGAAAAAATCTGATGGAAATGAGGGAGTACGCTATGCCAATATTTGGGTGAAGATCATTCTCAAGCAGAAAAGTGATCAAAGGTAAAGGCTTGGAGTTAGTAGTGTGCCTGGCATTTTCAAGGAACAGGAAAGATCCCAGTGCAACTGAAGCAGAGTCATAGTGTGGGGGACAGAGGAGCGGGGAGTGGTAAAAGGTGATCTCAGAGAGGGACTTGGGTAGAGGGTCTAGACTGACCTTCCAAAACTCCAGCCATGCTTAAAAATTTTGCATATTTTCTTCTAGTAATTTTTTCTTATACAACTGAGGTTATGTCATCTATTTCATATTCTTGCATTAAACCTTTTCAAACAATACTCCTTTAGCATTGACATTTTACTATAACACAACACTCCCAACATATTTTAAATTGCTGCATAGTATGTTATCATACGTATGCATATCATTGTGCTCGCCAGTGTCTAAACAGCATAACAGACTGAATTCCCCTAACCACCTGCTTCCTGCTCTCTTTATATTGTGACTGTCAATGTGCCTGTGTGTGGTTGGGGGGGGCTGTATATGTACGTGTGGTATTTGAAAACCACAATATTAGGATCTTTGTTCACTGCAACTTCTACTCAGAAAAGCAAACCACAAAGAGAAAAAGCATTTTTAGACTGAAGATAAATTACCGTTTTGTCTTTTAAGTTCATGGAAGTTTCCTTCCTCAGTCTCCCCAACACATCCAGATTATGGCTTCCGGTGGAGCCACCTAATCACACAGTGGGAAAGACACATTAATGGAAGGCAGAAGGAGCATCCTGAATAGACTAATGGAACCTTTTTAAGAATTCTGAGTACTCTTCATATGAGAGCCTTTGTCACAGAGGTGACAATATTAGCAATAATAATCCTCCCTCACAAAGGGCTAATATCAGCTCCAGGGCGGTAAGAGCACTGGTTTCTCTGGGCTCTGTCCACAGATGCCCTGATTTCCACCGCTAGTCCTGAGTACATATTGTTCAATTCAATAACCTAAATTCTCACTGGTAAAACAGAGCGTAAGAATGAATTCAGTAATTAGCTTCCCCGTTAGGGGGCTCATTTAATTTCAAAGCTAATGCTAGCCACGTTTCCGTTTCTAATTAATTCAAATATAGAAATGCTATAGTAACCAGACAACATGTTCTTTGAAGAGCTGAAGCTCTGACATTGTCATGGCGTCAGCAAACTTTCATTAGACACGTGATTACAGCACACAGGCTAAAACAAGTGGAACCTTCTCTCTTTCTTCATTCTTTCTTGTTTTGTTCTGTGATTTAGAAACATTGGAGTCATATGCACTCTCTCCCAGTCTGATTTCTTGAGAACTTTTTGAACCGATTGTAAACAAGATCAATGTTTTTGTGAGATTCAGAATAGAATATGAGTTAAATAATTTTGAGATTAAATTCCAGAAATGTAAAGCAGTTATGGAAAATTTCTTTGAGAAACTATATACATCAACCTGATGGTGAAGGGTGGCAGATTCCATTTTATTGTCAGATTTGATGTAATGTGGAATTACATAAGGCTAGCGTTAGACTTTTAGTCCTGCCTAGGAAAATACAGAAATAAATACCGATATGTAGATAATTTGCATTTGTATGCTATATATGCATTTGAAACTACATATATAGTTATTCTCTCATAAAAAGAAAATAATTATTAAATGGAATATGGCAGTAGCCTGTTCCCTATCTAGCGGCCAGGAGGATTATTTAAGTGTGGGTAACTCAGCACGTCACATTTTCAAATTATTCTGTCAAGAGTTTCCCTGGATGAAGGGTGGAAGTGGAGACTTTTCATTAGGTAAAAATGTGAACACACACACATATGTATTATGTTTTATATATGGACATACATACACACATATGTGTGCGTATATGTGTTTTATATGTACATTTATTCATACATATGTGTATATATGTGTGGGTGTATATATATATGTTCATGTTTATACAAGAAAGAGGAAAAGAAGGGTTAACTAATCAACTGGTTTGTTGAAAGAGAGTCAAAGTTAGTCTAACCATTTGGAGGTCAACCTGGAAGGTTTTGTGTGGAAGGAGTCTGTCCAATTCACAGAAACAATAGGCTTAAGACAACCCAAAGCAAAGTGTAAGAACTCTCTGATCAAAAGGAATCACAAACAGAGAAAATGAAAAGAGGCAATCAGGGCGAGATCCAAGACCTACCGCCATCAGAACGAGTGCCTTGTGCACAATGAGACAAATTGGTTCCTGGCCGAGTGGCTGGAACGATGATTAGATGGCTTTCTAAGGATGAGTTTTAAGCGGTGAGGCTGAGGCTTTCCAGTGAGAATGGCACGTTCACAGTTTTCACAACCCTCACGGATTTGGTCCAGCTGTAGGGATGTTTGACCTCTGCTTCCTGGAACCAAATCAAGCAGGCTGTTTCCTAAGAACAGAGCACCACCTTGTGTTTGGAAGTTATTACACCTCCCTGGGACACCTAGGGAGGCCCTTCCCTCACATTCAACAAGGACTAGTGAGCCATGCACGGAGGACAGCAGGGATGTGGGACAGCTCCTCAGCCACTTTAAACTCTGAACCTTAGTGTGTTTATATTCCAAGAAAACCATACAGGGAGATGATGGACCAGGCGGCGGAACTTATTTTTGTACCATTTAATATGAAAGCTTTTACTTCAAGAAAGAATTCCATAAGCTAAGTTCATAGCTCTGATCCCAGGTTGGTTTTGTGTTTAACACATTAGCCTCATTATTTCTTATCTTGAGCGAGGTTAAGTATCAAATCTCAACAAAGCAATTTTGAGTTTAATTTAGAAGGGCATTGGTTTGGGGATATTCAACAAATACAAGTTATTTAGAAATCATCAAAGATCACAGTGACCTTCAAATGAAAAGAAAATCACCTTGTTTCCTGTAAAAGAAGAACATGTATAAAGTAAGAAAAACATGGATCAAATCATATCACAAACCTTTGCTTGTCCTGGAAACACTACTCTGAGGATTTGTCACACAAAGTGAGCACATTAAAGCCATGTCATCGATGCAAGGGAAATGTGGTCGATCTTCTAAATTAATCTCAGATCTTGATCTGCAGTCTTCGGCTGTTCGGCAGCAAAGTGATTTTGCTCATGCCTCATCTCCTTTGGCATTTCTGGGTCTGTGATTCCAAGGGCCAGCTCTCACCCCTTTTTATGCCCCCAAACTGTGAAGTATTCTTGTGCTTTGGAACTTCCTGTGATATTAGTAATGTTTTCTACAACGTCCGATAATGTCGTCTTCAGGCACATGCACCTACTGAGCAATTGAAATGTGGCCAGTGTGACCAAGGGACTGAATTTTTAATTCTAATTAAAGGAAACAAATTTAAATAGTCAAAAATGACTATTAGCTACTCTATGGGGAGGGCTGGTCTACAGAAATGTCTTCAAAACACATCTCCTGATGGCAGGTTATCTGAACTCATCAAATGATGCGTTAACTTATTTCTACCTTCTTGGTGCAAAAGGTAATTATGATGTTCAACTTTCAAGTTTTACTTTTCATCTCCAATAATACTTGAGAACTCAGTCACATCCTCATCAGAATCGTTTCATAATCTATAATCCTGAGATAGTTTTGTGTCTCTCCTATGTCACCTTATCATATACTTTAAAAAGCATTTTGCTTTTCAATCCTGGATAAATTCTGAAAAGAAATTCTTTCAGATTCCTTAGAACAACGTAGGAGAATGTTTAAGCATATATGCAATAGGAATTGAAATCTGTGTGCGTAGACTTGAAATTGAGTATGATGTTGTTCACATTTCCAAAGTGAAGTCACAGGCGAACCCTATGTCTCAGTAAGAACGTCTCTCCCTCCATCCCCAACCAATGACTTAGAATAATATGGAATCCTGTGAGTTTGTGACAGGCACCTTGCAAGTATATGAGTATGCATTAATAATCTGTATTCAACCTCCAATTTCATTTGCATTGAATTTATTCAAGTAATATTTAATATGTCTGTATTATGTATCTGGTACTCCATCAGGTACTAGGATGGGTATAAAAGCAAACACTATGCACATTCTTAAGGTTTTCAGTATTAGGGTGAATAAGTGTTAATTTAAACAATCAGTGATATATATCAAACACTAAATTCTTCCAGCATCTCTGTGAGGTGTTATCATTATGCTCATTTTACAATTTATAAAAGGAAGTCCTGGAGAGGTTAAATAACTTCTTTAACGTAATACAGCTAGTAAATGGAAAAGTCAAAATTTGACCTCACGTCTTCGTACTTAGCAATCCAGAAATGGAGAAATCACCATGCCATCCTGAATCTTCTATAAATAATCAGTATAAACAAAATAGTACGAAGGCCTGCAAAGTTTGATGGCAAATGTTTTGAGAGTGAGGACGAGGTCATTTCTCACAAATCCCAGCAACTGAGCATACGCTTTTTTGAGAATGAAAGAAATGGATTGAAGAAAAAAAAAGGAGGTAGAAGTCTGTTTCATAATCAGATAAATGCATATTTGTCAAATAATATCTAACTTGAGGTAAAACAGAGGCCCTGGTCACGCAGCCTGGCACTTGATGCTTTGCAGGCGTCCCTGGTCATGGCTGATCACAGGCTTCTCTAAATCACTGTTTGAATAAGATCCCCCCCCAAACTTCATTAGATGGTGTTTTGTGTTTAGTTACCAAATATAAAATGGAAATCACAATTGTAATATTGCAGCAGAATGCGGGTGGAAGGGCATAGATACAGTTATATTCTACTTAGTAGGAAACACAAATTTCTTAGCTTTTGGAAGCCAGAAAATCCTACATTTTTAAAACTGTACCTTTTTTTTTTTTTTTTTTTTTTTTTAGTATTAGGTATTGAAACCAGTGTCGCTTTCCCACCGAGCTGCATCTCCGGCCCTTCTACACTTTTTATTTTGAGACAGGATCTCCCTAAGATGCTGAGGCTGGCCTCAAACTTGTGATTGTCCTGCCTCAGCTTCCCCCGGAGCTGGGATTACAGGCGTGCATCCCCGTGCCTGGCTTGGTATTTGAACTGTGATGGTAGAGATGGTGACCTCCTGTTGGACCAAAACTATGCTATCTTCAAGCAACTGTCATCCACATTCAGGATAAAAAAAAGAATTTGAGAATGGATTCTGGACAGCTTCGTGTCAAAATAGCAAATGCTTGTTGTTTGGAATCTATTTCTTTTATCTTTTTACTTGAACACTTTCCTTTGTCTTGCATATGCAGGAACTAAAATTTAAAGATTTTTGAAATTACTGGTAAAATTCTATTTCACTTATTTATTATGCTTTGTCATAACTGGATTTCATCACTAGAAAGTTATGATGAAATGATTCTCTATCATATTTAAATAATCAGTTTTGCAGTTATCCCTTTTTTGTTAATTGAAAATCTTCTATATTATGAATTCATGAGTATACAGATATATATATTAATTTATGAGTATATATTATTAATCCATGAGGATACATATTCATATACATATATATTTGTAAGTATATATTAATATATATTGCATATCTGTATGTATATGAATATATATATGTATATATGGGACATTCGCAATGTGTCTAGCACTGTAACAGGGAACAAAATAAGTGAGAAATTTAGTATTTGTCCTCACTATATTAGCCATTTTGCTTGACTGCCAGAATTAGTAAATATCATCAATATTATTAGATAAAATAGGGATGAAAATTACACTAGTTCAATAAATGCAAGAGAAATGACAGGAGAGCAAAGCTTAGTTTGGGCTCAGTAGTCTTTGCATGACATCCTTGAGGAGGCACTGAGCAATTTAATTCCATTTTACAGATGAGAAAAGCAAGCATCAGAGCAGCTATGTGGCTTTTCAATGTGGCGATTTGACTCCAAATCTTATCTTCTTTTCATTGTGTCACCAAGCTGGGGAATTGGAGATGATACTGCCAAAACATGTTGGGCTGAAATGGAGGCCGGGGTGGGCAGCAGAAGCCTGGGGCAGAGATGAGAGGAAGATGGAAAGGCTTGCCTGGTGAGCCAGAGGATTGGGGCTGGCAATGGATGGCTTCGAAGCCAAGCACACCAATAACTAGCTCATTATGTGACAAGAGACCAGAACAGACAAATGAATACGTAAATGGTTATTTAGAAGGATTTCTTTAGTGGGAAAAAGTTGTTTTACTCAGGAGGGCAACTGTCTACAAGAAATTCCAGAAAAGCATCTCATTGGTACAGGGTTAGAGGAAGAAGCCTCTATCTACTCTTCTAAACTCTGAGTTTCTCGGATAAGTCATATATATTCCCTCTATCTGCATCTACCATTTCATCTTGGTCAACTTACTGTGCTTCCATAACCACCATTTATAAATGTATTACTCAACAATAGAGAAATTTGCAAGGTACCATTTACTACCAATTTATTGTAGGTCTTCCCCAGAATGTGTGTGCCAGGAAGAATTTCTTTTTTATTCCAGTATTGCTTGAAGTTTGACTAATTCTGGCACATAGGAAGTACTCTAGAAGTGGATACTTTTGATTTTTTATTGACTTTTCTTTATAATCATTACATCTTTCAGGTTTAGTTGGTGGACATATTTGAATGGCAGGATTAAAAATTGATATTATGCAATGCATTGTAAAGATGCTCATGGAAGAATCACACACTGGAATGCAACAAAGTTCGAAATGATGATGGCCTAATTCCAATTACTCAGAAGTTGATTAGTTTGCGAATTGTCCATGGGACCCCCTGCTTCTCTTCCATCTAACCGCTGCCAACTTTTGGCTAATTCCATGCTCATTAATACTTCCTCTGGAGCTTGGGCAAGGCCAGGTTGTGACCTCTGAGTCTGTCCATTTTGCTGCTTAATCATGATCTTGGGGATGGTTTGGTGGGATAGACATTGGAACAATTGGCAAAGGTGAATATTTTATGTTATTATGTATAGATTTTTTATTAATAGTATTCATATTATTCTTCCTCCTTTGCACATGACCTTTCTTGAAAAGCAAAAGTGTACTGTGAATGTAATATGCCTAATATTCTCTATGATCACAAACATTTGCTGACACATTCATACATGTAGACAATACAGTGGAAATAGGTCTTTGAAATCCAAAAGTCAAATTCGACACAGCTGTGAAGCCAAAGTTATTCAATATGGCAGCTTGAATCTTTTAAGTCTCTTAATGTTCAAGGAATTAGGCCAACAATATAATTTTATACATAAGTATATGCATATTTTGTACTGGAGATTGAACCCAGAAGCACTTTGCCACTGAGCCACATTTTTTACAAATATTTTTATGTTTTTTATTTGGCGACAGGGTCTCACTAAGTTGCTGAGACTGGCTTCAAACTTGCCATCCTCCTGCTTCAGCCTCCCAAGTTGCTGGGATTATAAGTGTGTGCCAACGCACCCAGATAAACTTTGTTTTAATTAAGAAGAGTCACATGTAGTTTAAGGAGAGTCACACTGCATTTTAACTCCAGTCTGGCCACAAACCCATTTAACACGTAATGAATATTACAAGTTCCATGATAAATTATAAGAGGATGCAAAATAATGTGGAAATAAAAACATTAGTAGATGAATTTTACATTACAGTTCTAGACATGAATAAAAAGCACAAGAAAAATAAATCATCACTGCAAAAATTCATTAAGGTAAGGTCGAAAACATGGACTGAGGACAAAAAGATTTAATAAAATAGTTTGCCACAGGATTTAGAGTATGCCCAATAGTGGCATTTTCTAAAGAAATGCAGTAAAAATGCTTGGCTATATATGCCTACTCAATTATTTGAGGAAATTTCTCTCTCACATGGTGGATACTATCATTTTGTGATTCCCAAATAAGGTGGAATATGCTGTATAAAATTACCAATATTTTAATTGTTTATTTGATGAAGAGATCAAGGATTATATAGGTCTAGAAATAAAATTGTAATCTTTCAATTTTAACTTTGGAGATGAAAGTAAAAACATAGACAATTACATTATCTATCTTTTTTTGAGAACTAGACTCCAATGGATTCAGGCTGAATATTTTGCCCCACTGTGCAGTGAAATAATACAGATAAAAATTAAGAGTATGGTTTGACTGAAAGAACAAAATTATAAAATATTTGTAAAGATGTTTTCTGAGCTTTGATTGCTGAGCATCATTTGAATTAGCTTTAAATGGCCACTCATAAGTAAAATTAGCACATGTCTTCATGTTTCTTAATAGACACCATTTCTTAGATTAACACAAATATATTTGCTTCAAGTTATGACATATTTCACCCAATATGTTTTCAAAGCTTTTTAATCACAGCCAGTGAAGTTCACATTAATCAGATTATATGGTCTTTTAGAAGTTTACATAAAACAGGGTGAGCTCTAAATAAATACATGTGCAAACCAATCGGTTTAGTAATTCTGGAGTTCCTAATGTTAAGATGCTGCTCAGCTGCTTGTTTGTGTGTCATCAGCCTACATTTGACTTGGGTGGGCAATTCTAAGGCAGGACACAAACCTGTAGCACGATAAGTTATTTTTCTTAAAAAATGTCTTTCGGTCATTTGGAAACCTCTCAGCGAAGCTTTTCTGTGCCAGTGACTTCTTGATGGGCCCTTTTTCATTTTGTAACGAGGACTGGTTATAAATAGGACTGGTATTTGACTGCTGCTCACCAGTGTCAGCTGTTTCTAGATGGCATCTGTTCTGATGAGTGCTTGCCAAAGACATTCTAGCTGTTAAATATTTTGAATATATAATTTTACTGGCTAATGTGCATGAAAACAAGAATATTGCCAATTAGGAAGCAAATGATTTTCTTTAAATTAATGACTACTTGTTTAGCTTAGAAAATAAGCCATGTTATTTATTTCCGTGTTCTTAGAAGCTTGCTTCATAAGTGTGTCATCATGACAATAAGGCTGTACTGTGATTGCCAGAGGATATCAACAGACACATGTCCAAGCCAAATAAGTTCTTTAATCATGAAAACCGTGGATACCTGTGTAGAGGTCAGGTGGAGCCGTGGATAGCGTGGCATGTTGCAGGCTCAGAGATTCCCCCAGACCAATTGCTGTTCACTAAACCACCTGTGTGGCCAGAGGAAGGTGTCATGTGCTAGGAGCTCTTCCTGTTTCCTTTTGTAAGAGATGGCATATCCCCCTGAGACTGCGCCCAACTGCACAGGGACTCTAGCAACAGGCCTGTCTGCCACTAGGCACAGGGTCAAGGCAACCCTAGTGTATCCCTCATTCCTTCTATGCCACTGCGTGAAACCACCTGGGTTCTCCCGGAGCCGCCCTCAGCAGGCCCAGGCTTCAGGCTCCTGGGCACTCCTGCACTTGGATACCCATTCGTACTGCTTTGCTTGATCATCTATTTTGAGGACAAAAAGAGCAGAAGACAGAATTTGCCTGTTGCTCAGTTCTCCACATTTCAAAACTTTGCAGAATTGAAAGTCACCAAGCTCGCCTTCCTTCTTCACCCTGCACCCAAGACAATGAGAGATCTTTGCCCTGATGAGTTCCTTTCTCTACGTAGAGAAGGCACACTGTCTTTTGTATGCCAGACTTTGGGTTCAGTTCTATAGAGCTGTCTATTTATGGTTGGATGAACTGTTCTTATTTGTGATATGAAATATAGGAAAAGCAGAGGTTCTCATATACTGGGAGTTCTACAGGTCACGCACGGTCTCTTCCAGAGTGCTCCAGCATGGGAGAGATCATTCTTACATTATTCCGAAAGTTGTTCAGAATTAACCTAGAAAAAGCATACAAGAAGAAACACATGCAGACACACCTGCCTCCAGGGGTGTTTAGAGTAGCATCCACAGAAATCACCTTCTAGCTGAGGCTCCTTCTCCTTTCCTGATGATTTATTTTCCATTAAGTTCTATGTTCTGCTTCTCTTGAAGTTGGGGAGACATATAAGAAGGAGCGGTAAGCTTTCCCAAAGAACTGGAGTAAAATAAGCCCAAAGTGTGTAATAGAAACATAACCTGTAGAAATCCAAATTAAGAATGTATTAAACTGGGTGCGGTGGTGCACGCCTGTAATCCCAGCACTTGGGAGGCTGAGGCAGGAGGATGGAGAGTTCATAGCCAGCCTCAGCAACTTAGCGGGGCCCTAAGCGACTCAGTGAGACCCTGTCTCTAAATAAAATACAAAATAGGGCTGGGGATGTGGCTCAGTGGTGGAGTGCCTCTGGGTTCAATCCCCAGTACCAAAAAAAAAAAAAAAAAAAGAGTGTATTAGACTAAGAGGTCAAAATATCTGCCTCCTTTTCCTTTATCAGAGCACAAGTGTATCCTTTGCACACACATTTAGAAGGCAGATGTGGTTATTTTCAGCTGCATTCTGCTTTACCCCACACATGGAAGGAAATGCTTATAGCTGCAAAATGGGAACTCTTTGATTTTTTTCCCCAAATTTTAGCCTAGATTAGGAGGAATCTGTACCAAAACTAGAACAAGCATGGTATGTTGAGTAAATTTACCTTTAAAACTGAATTCAAGAACTCTGTGTCTGTTTTGAGATTTTAAAAATTTGTTTTACTTACAAAACAATGCACGCTTAGGGCAACAAGTCAAATAAGCAAGGGATTTAAAAAACCCTTAGCCATTGGCATGAGTGGCAGTTTGTAAAGAGGGTTTTTCTTCCTTCTGTTCTAATATTAAGGATTGTAAATTTATCCAGTAATTTCCCTGTAAAGGGGACACCCACCAAGGTAGTCCTGAGGTGCTGGAAAGGGGTAATAGTCCACATATCCAGCAATTATCTTTCTGTAACCTAGTGGCATACTGTTGGGCCCAATTTAGAAAAGAGTTTGTTTCAGTGGATCTGTTTACAATAATAAAGAAAGACAAGATGAAAAGTTTATGTATCACCATTGTCTCTGTGGAAGAGATATTTTAGATCTTCTGTTGGAGTGCAGGAATATTGTTCCTCAGTTCCTTGGGAAGTTTCTTTGCAACTCAAATCAGGATGGCAGGTTGTAACTTGAGAGTGGTGGATCCAGTTCTCTTGTCCCACCCAGCACTTTTACTCAATGTAGATCTCGGTGGGACCTCCAAATCTGTTACCCTTTGTTACCGGTGCCGGTGCCGAGTCCTGCTTCCTCAGGTGCTGAAGAATAATGCTGTAGAAGCAGACCGAGGCAAGGGCAGAGTGGGAAAATAAAAGTTTTTTTAATGGCCTATAAATGAAACTCTATCACACCCAGGCCATAAAAAGATTTTCACTTTAAAGGAAACCAACATTCAAACTTCTACCACTGTTAAGTCGCATTCAGGCCCATCCATTTCTAACTTTCCACCTCTACCATCCACATGTCACAGATATAAAGATGGTTATTATCAGGTTTGGGATGGATATTTATGGCTTACGCCCACCATTGGGCATCTAAACCAGAAAGCTCCAATCTGTTGGGTCCAACGTAATCATACTTATGACAAACAGCCTAATAGTACTCAAGAATTTGGATGGACCCCTGAGTCACTATGCCAGCAAATTGTAATTTTACAAGCCAATGATTGGTTCAGAACTAACTGGCTCTCTAGACCTAAAATTAGCTGGCCAGCACCCGATGGGACCCAATAGATATGTGGAACGAACTTATGGCCTGGCTTCCACCAGGCTGGATAGGAAGATGTACTATTGGGTACCCCTGGATGCAAGGGAGATGAACCCCCAAATATAGAACAGCCAGCAAATCTCCCCAATCTCAGACATAGATGGGGACGGTCTGTTTTCCGTTGGTATGATCATCTAGCTTCAATGTTCTTTATCCCACAAATTGGATTAGAAGATATAATGTGGCACGTGGAGACCCTAAATAATTACACTCAAACTGCTCTCCATGACGTTGAGGAAAGTATTTCTCTGTTGAACACAGAAGTAGCGCTCATGAGGAAAGCTATCCTACAAGATCGAATGGCTTTAGATGTCCTCACTGCCACCCAAGGTGGCACTTGTGCCATTATCAGAACTGAATGCTGTGTTTACATCCCTGACAACTCTGGCAATGTGACTGACATCCTTAAAAATTTGCACTCTCAGATAGAGGCCATGTCCTCCCCAGACTTATCTTGGGGACAGATTCTTAGTTCCTGGTTTTCTGGTACCTCCTGGTGGAAAACATTATTAGCCTCTATTGTCACCATTGTCACTCATTGGTGTGTCCCTATGCTGTGGCATATACTGTTGCATTAATCTTATCCCGGTACTCATGACTTCTTGTTTCTCTTATTGACCGCCCATTTCTCAGATGGCCCTCCAGCCTATTTCTTCTCAACCAGACTTTTACCCTGGACCCCTCGATCCACCCGATTTCTAAAAAAACGGAACTCCAAACTTCTTGCCCCCAACTCCGCCCCCTTCCAACTTGGAAGCAGCCAGAGAGGTCATTGTCCCCTTTCCTTACAGCAAGTAGTTGAGTTCCTAAAACAAAAGGGGGGAATGAAGCCAGAACTGGATAGGTAGTTAGTGTAGAAATAAAAGAAATTGGGTCAAATCCAGAAAATGGAGGACATGAAAACCACCTGCATCTGGAAGTTGGAGGCTGCCCTTGGGAATGGAATGTCAGAGATCTCCGGAGCCCATTGATAACCAGATTCACCTGCCCTTATCAAGAACTATAGGCAAAGAGTTGCTAATTAACGCTGTGACATTACCTGCTATCGCTTCTGCCCTCCCCCTGCCCATCTGCTTCTCTGCTTTTGCAACTTACCTGCAAAAGTGGGCCTAGACAGGGAGGAAGGAAACGAGGGGGAAGGGAACAAGAGAGTAAAACTTACAAAAAGGACAGGATTTACTAGCCACAGGGATTCTGCCTTTGGGTCCCCTTCTTCCACCTGCTTTCACTTTTCTTTAAGAAAACTTTTATTTTCCACTCTGGAAAAAAAAACAAAAACAAAAAACAAAAAAAAAACCTTAGCCATTCTGCCTGTTTGGTTGGTCCTCAATCCTGCTCCTTCAGAGTGATAACCCTCATGCATTCTTTCCAGGCAATTTTTTAAAAAAGTTTATATGAACTTTATCCATATCTTTCCTTTATCCTTTTCTTTTAAATAGATGCAGGATTCTAGAAGAGGAATGTTTGAAAGTGACTTTTTAATTTAATACATCCCGAAGACCTCATCAGACACTACATAGAACTCTGACTTTCTGGAAGCTACTCGATCACTCTCCTCCTACAAAGGACTTAAGGATTTGAGAGTTAGTCCTTTCCGGTTCAGCGCTGATGGTGCTCTGGCAAAACAGGGTGAACACCTGCCTCTCTAAGTCCCTATACCTTAGTGGTACTCTGCTCTCCAGCATGAACTCTCACAAGCCATCGACTGGGCCAGTGAAGGTGGGTTTTTCTTGTTTTTATCTATATTTCCAGACTACTTAATAAAAGCTTTTATGAACTCACACTTCTACAAGTAATGCTAACATAGTTTTTTTAATTAGAAAAATAATGCTCTGTTTCTTTAAAATCTGCTTTTTCCTGATTACCAGCAAGGTTGAGAATTTCATTTTAAGCTTATTGTCACATGCATTACCTCTTCTGTGAATCCTTTCTTACTCAATTTATAAGCATTTTCATAACTTTATAGCTGTTAACCTATTATCTTGCATGTTGCATATTTTTAAGGTATTTATTGTGATGTGTGATCTTTAATCCTTAGAGAATCATATAAATTTCTTCTTATGTTTCATTGAGTTTTATTTCATTGAATTGCATTATTTGCTTTGTTCTAATATCAAGCAAATATTTTGTAATATTTTTCAACTTTTTCTCTAAAATTAAGAACTTTTTCTTTTTTTTTTTTTTTGGTCTTGAAATGGTTTCAAATAAAGGCTCTAACTTTTAAATTATAATGCATCTGAAATAAAATGCTTTTGATATTTACAGTATTCCTAAATATTCTTTTCTGTTTGAGAATTTTTAATTATCTTCCTATGGTTTATTTTTCTATGTAGTTGCTCATAATTAGTATTTTTACAATAGATTCACAGTATGTTTTGGAATTTAGTAAAGCATGTTCAACTCTGCCCTCTAAGTTCTACGTCAAAAACTATCCTTTATTTGCCTATACTTTTATTTTTCCACATGAACTTCAGTATAATTGTATCAACTCCAATACAATTTTGTTTGACATTGTCATATGTCTACTTATATGTGTAAGTATAAATAGCTATAGCTATCTATAACTGTATCTACATATATATATATATATATATGTTGTCTATTTCTGTCATATATCTATCCTTTTAAAATATAAAATCTTTCCATTAAAAAACATGGTCAAGCTGGGCACAGTGGTGCACGCCTGTAATCCCAGCACTCAGGAGGCTGAGGCAGGAGGATTGCAAGTTCAAAGCCAGCCTCAGCAACTTAGCGAGGCTCTAAGCAACTCAGTGAGACCCTGTCTCTAAATAATATACAAAATAGGGCTGGGGATGTGGCTCAGGGGTCGAGTGCCTCTGAGTTCAATCCCCAGTACCAAAAAACAAAACAAAAAACATGGCCAACCTCTCAAGAACTTCAGAAAGTTTTCATTCTTTTCGTTTTATTTTTTTAGATCTTATACCTTATTTTTGTGGAATTTTCTCTGAAGTTTTTGATATTTTTATTTTATATAAACAGATTTTCCCTCTGAAGCTTCAAGGTCTGATGTTTTAAGTTGGAGGCACCTACCTCATTAGCATGTAATTATAGAATGATCAACATCTTATGTAAAATTATGTCATTTTATATTCAAATTTAAGGAAATGCACAACCAAAGAAACATTCTAGCTCATACAGACCATTGCTCCTGGGTGGATGGAATGGCCCATGAACCCAAGAGTAGAAGAAAGAACAAAAAAGTGTGCAAATTCAATTACATTCTGAGTTAATCCATTCATTGGGCTAAATTCTGGATGGTGAGGAGACCAATGTCACCCTTAGCAAATTCTCATCCCATTCAGGACACTCAGTAAGATTAGCATGGAAGTGTTAGTTGATGAAAATAACTCAAATGTCCATTCAAATTTCCTGTATGCAAACTAATAAAAATTTAATTATCACTTCCTGTGCTTGTCCTTAATGGAATTAGGCTAATTCCTTAATGGAATTAGTTAAATAATATCTGGATTTGTTTCTTGAATGATGGAACTCAAACTCGAGTAAGGTGTTTTTAAATACAAAGGCAAGCAAACTCACTACATAATTTAACTGAAGTAAATTTTTATGCCAATTTAAATAGAGATGTAGCTTACAATGATGAATTCAATGCATATGTTACAATTTTCTTTCAAACTGCAATGTCTTCTTTCTTTCCAAATTGTAGAAAATTTCAATGCTATCAACTTTTTGAAAAATAAAATGAAAGTCTTTAATCTCTAACTATAGTTATATAAAATAAAATTTTTGTCAAAGTTTTAGCATTTTTGATGATGGAACCCACTTATTGGATCATATACAATCAGAGTATAAGAATCTCTGACATTTTGGCCTTTTAAATGGTCCTGATCACAAAATGAATGTCAGTCATTCATTTCAGACTTGTCTGTTGTACAAGTCTAATGTATTATTAGATAAATGAATTCAACTCATGATTATTGAACTCCCCTGCTTTTTCTCTAGAAGAGAACTCATATAAACTCAATAACAGTTTTCAGAAGTCATGGTTGTCTAGGAATTCCACAATTACATTCTGGATCTTTTCCTAGCAGTTTTTAATACTTCTTCTGAAGGACCTTTGGTAGAACTTGCACTATTCAATTTCACTACTCAATACCTGAAAAATAAAGAAATGAGAAAACTATTTAGGTTAATTTTAACTGAAAACTTCCAAAGAAAGCAATTATGTTGGCTTTACCCTAGGTATCCAGAGAAATAGAATGTAAATTTAAGACTAGAAGCGAAACATAAAAACATTTTATTGCAGGCAAATGTCACCGGTTTAAAACATAGTCCCCAAATGCCTTGTTATTCCTTCCATTGAGGGATGAGTTCTGTGTGCTATCCTTGCCTTGGAATTGGCCCTGAGACTGCTTAACCAAGAGAGCACAGTGGAAGTCATACAGGAACAGTTTCCAGAGCTTCTAAAATGAGACCTTCTACTCTGTTTCTTTGAACATTCACCTTTGGAGCCCTGAGGTACTTACTGTTTTAGAAATCTGACTCTACCTGCTGTGAGCAAGTGGCACAGAGGAAACATTGGTGCTCGGTGCACTTTTTCTGTCTGAGCACTGCCAAGGTCTTGACTGACAGACAACATCATCTGTCAGACAGGGGGACCCAGGAGTGCTTGAGATGATGCCAGCTTCCGGCCATCTAGTCCTTCCAGCAGATGCTCCAGACGTAGCAGGTGCTCCACTATGACGTACTCTTTTCAAATTCTGGAACATAAATTCAGATAATCTAATGAAATGGTTGTCTTAAGCCTCTAAGCTGTGGGGTAATGTGCCCCACACAAGGACGGTAACCAGAGGGAAATTGTGCCTGTATCAGAAAAAAAAATTTAAAAAGAACTGGGTTGGGACTGTAGGTCAGTGTAAAGTGCCCCTGGGTTCAATCCCTAGTACTAATTAAACAACAACAACAAGCAAACAAAAACCCTCTTCTGCTGGTTCACTGGAAAAAATAATATAGATGTTCTCCTAAGTTCTTGTCCTTCGCTTTTTGTGCAATGTATTTGAATGTTGCGTTGTGATTTCCATCTAGATTGGGATTGCTCTGGGCTTTTTCACAAGAGATACAATTTAATGTCACTGACTTTGGACCATGGCATGAAACAGGGTGTAATCAATGGTATTATTTTATCACATGGTTCCAAGACAAGTTTGAGCACCGTTCATGCCACCTCCTTAGTACGGGTCATGATTGTCAGCAAGACTGATGGTTCGTACCTAGTTTGGGTGCAAGGCTGGTGGACTCTGCCTTTGGGGCTGTCATAGAAGGAATGTGCCTACCTAACGCAGAAAGATCCAACCAAGACTCCCTTTGGTTCCCTCTCTCTGAGGCATTCCACACTCATGTTGAAGCAACCTGATCCAAAAGAGAAAGTGCACTGAGACAGCGCCAGGGGGGACAATGGGAGCCTGAACTGGACCCCCCTGGACCCCTTACAGTGATGCGCCCTCTGCTTGCATTGCATTTCTTTACTTAAGTACTGATATTGTATTTTACCTTTTCCCTTAAATAAAATGTAGATTTGTAAGCATTGTGGTTAGATCCTATGAGTCTTCTGTAGGGGAAGAAATGTTTATCTTCCTAGGTTGAATAGTTGGATCTACGAAAAAATATGACAACAGATAAAAAAGAGAAAAAAGTATACAACTGTATTAATTTTTAACATTATTTTCACAGGGGCATTGTAGGGAAAAAAAGTTAATACTTCGAAAAGCTGTGAGATTTAAAAGCTTATGTCGCTTCTCAAAAGGGGAAGAGGAGGGAGATACGGGCCACTTGGAGGAAAGTTGGTGACTTTTGAGAAAGACTCATGGGCCCTTGGAAGAAGTGATGGGAGACTTGATAGTGTGTGACAACATTTGTCAGAATGTGGTGCTGGCTTCTGGCGTCCACTCCAGTGCTAAGAGTCAGCCTTCCCAGTACCTGGAACTCCCAGGGAGAGGATTCGTGACAACAGAGCTCCTTTTGGAAGGATCTGTCTCTAGACTGATAAGTGGAGTTCCAAGAAAGCCTCTCCCTGGGTTGCTATTCTTCAAGGCCCTTCTCCTCAAAATAACGAATACACCAAAGCGATGCATTGATCCGTGTGGCAGTAGCATGTCCCGAACCCCTTCTGAGTCGAGACACGTTCTGATCTCTGACACTCCTTAGTGTCTGACTGCCTTAGTGTCTGACTGTGGTGTGGATGTCCCTAAGCCTTCTTCTGGGCTGTTGGAAGGTACATGCACAATTCACATGCTCTTCATTAGTCTCTTCCTTGGTTGGGTTCCTCTTTTTCTTATTCCACCCTGTGGTGACCTCTCGTTTTTCTTATTCTTGAAATCCGCTATGGTTTTGACCAAAGATTAGAAAGCCGAGGTAAAAAATAAAAGTACAAATTGGAAAAGTAAATTTGAATTTAATATAACATTAATTAACACTGTGTGCTCCTAGGGAGATGTCTCTGTTCTGTTGTAGAAAATGATCTTTTCAGTGACAAAGTCAAAGAAAATATTCGCAAATTCAAAAAGATGCCCTGGTTGGTAATGTTCTCCCACCACTAGGAAATACTCCAGCATAGCTCTTCGTTGTAGGTCGTCTTCTTGTTGCAGTAATTGAAACAACGTAAAAGCACTAAAACGCCTACTGGTTCCCCAGTATCCCAGTTCTTTCTGGCTATCATTCCCCATCATTTTAAACTTAAGACACAATCAAAATGACTTTTTTTTTCAATGAAATATATAAGTGGTACAAGTCACTTTTGAATGAAAGTAATAGACCACACACAAATTTTCCAAGTTCTCTCTGAAGATAATGGGAAAACATGACAAGATATTATCTCTTCAAACCTGGGTTCCTGAGAAACTACAGACAGCAGTGACCTCTGAATGACTGCTGAAATGTAATGTGAGCAAAATATAAGTTTCTGTTTATTAAGCCATTGGGTGGATGTTTGTTACTACAGCACAACCTCGCTTAACCTAGCTAATATAGGTTGTTCCTATCTTATATTTGAACTTCTGAGACATTCTGTCTTGTTGGCTGATTCTTCCAGAAAAAAATTCATCTTCAAAAATGTTCAAACATTGTATATTTTATTTGTGGATTTGAAACATCTTTACAAATTATGCTTTTTTCAATTTTTATACTGTGTGACTAGATAATAAACTTCCCCAAAGCACATGTATTGAAATCTAATGTTAAAATGGACTTATGTCTACATCTATATAGCTCTCTCTCTATATATATGAACACACAAACACATATGTGTTCAAGTGTATAAGTAGAAAATGTATAAAAAGTCCTCTGTACTATATATATACATATATAAACATATATATACATATATAAACAACATATATATACATATATAAACATATATAAATATATATAAACATACATGTACACATATATAAACATATATATACATAAATATACATATATTTATATATATATACATATATAAACATATATATATAACTTCAAGGAACCATTTCTTTTCTCTGGTTTTCCCACAATGATGTGGTAACTATGTTTTCAATCAATGCCCTACTTCAGTGGTTACTGGTTACACCCATTTTTGCACAATTACAAAAGGAACACAAGCAACAATAATTTTGAAATTCATTACAATGCCAAGGTTTATATGCTCTCATTAAGCATTAATTGGTAGTTGATGGCTATTGCTATTTTTAACACCATTAGTTCATAGCAATATAATTAGTAACGCTAAGTACAGGAACCCCATTAATAGCATTACTAATTGTAAATCTGGAGATAGAAACACAACATGACTGGTTAATTTCCAGGCAATATCTCATGATAATTAGCTGTAGGACATTTGTGCTGAACTAGAAAGGTAAATAATATAAGTTTTTCCTCCAATTTTTTTTGTGGTTTGCAATACTCATCCTATCTATTAATGTATAGTTTGCATTTCACCTTTGAATTTTAACTTTTTTCTTTTCTTTTTGGTTCCTTTTGGTGTTTGCTAAGCAATGATTCATTTGTCTCTGCCAAGAAAAATGAATTGTCATTTTTTTTGTAAATTATCATTCCATATTGTAGTTGCAAAAAGGAAATCTCTTAAATGATTTACTGCTTTTATTATATTGCAATTGGTTCCCAACGCTTAGTGCAAAGCCTCTTAAACGTCTTTGCTATGCCCACTTTCTTTCCTCACTTCTCTGACAACAAAGTGGCCAATTTTATAAACCTTCTCAAATGAAGTTTCATGGTAGTAGAATTAGGGGGAAAATACTCTCAAGCTACACTAAGTAAATTAAGAAAAACTAAGCATCCTGTAGTTTATATTCATATTTCTCGCTTACTAATTCTTTCTGCTGTCAATTATAAGAGCTGTAAGTCTATAATGCATACAAAAATGTGGAACAATTTTTTAATCATCTTTGGTTACTAAATGACAGGCTTTAGAAAGCAATTCTCTATTTTTTTCTTTTCAGAAGAATTTTGGTGGAATGCATGTGAGGATCTTGGGAGCAATAAAATACAATGACATAGTCAAAATTATTTGGGTCATTGTGTAAGATATTATGAAATAGACGATTTGATTCTGTGTTCAACCTTCTAGTATTGTTTTTCAGTGAAGCCTTGAAGCTCTTCAGTGACAATATTGATAATGTACCATTTCAGGCATGCCTTTGTGTTTTGCTGTCGGGTTTTTGAATGAACCAGACTATCTTTGAAAACACCGGATTTCCTCTCTTGACTTTTTTTTTTTCTCTTCTTTTCACATCTGAGAATCTCCATGTGTGGCTCGCTGCTCCATTGGTAAGGAGACAAACAGCCCGAATTGATGATTTCAGTATGTTGAAACATGAATGTCAGTAGGTTGCATGATTTATGATGGGACACCAGGGAAAGGGAATTGAATTAGTTTAAAATGTTAATACAAATCCACACGCTCTCTATACAGTGGGGAAAGAGGGAAAAAGAAAGACACCTGAGTGGTGAAAATTCTTGAAGACTCTGTTTTCCATTTTAGCACTTGAGGATCTGTGAGAATCTTAGCTTTATCTTTCCTTCTTGAGCTTTCAACTCTTGAACAGAAAGTGCGTTAACCTGTCAAAAGGTGCAATGCTATTATTTAGTTGTAATTAGTTAATGATTCTATCGTTTCTTTTGGCAGGAAATGCCTTCGTGGATGAAACAGGTTTCTAAAAAATACATAGATAAGCAATAGGAGAGAAAGCTCTGGGAAGACACGTGGCATTAGCACATTAGAGTGTGGTGAGTTTAAAGAAGTGGCGTGAATAAACTGCCACACTGTACTGTTGGTAATATTGACTTTTATGGCCAATTTAATTTGAAGTCTATAATATATGATTTAACGCAGTGCTGCTTTTCCAAAGATGGTATGAAGATGATCCTTGTTCAATAAAATACCAAAGGAAAGAAACAAACAAACGTCCATCCTTCCAGTGATGATTAAGATGAGCAGGTATAGTTCTGTTGTTCTTTACTCTCACCAAACCATCATTTTTAAAGGTGATAATTAATTGGCTGCACGTTAATTAATTTGCAATAATTACTGTCAAACCCTGTGCAATGGAGTGGAACAGGATCATTTGAACCTAATGATAAAATTGAGATATTTCCCCTCCTAAAACTCAGAGGCCTGAAGTTTAAGAAGTTTGTAGCATTATCAAATCGATTTTACTTTGGGTTTGCAATTTGGGAACTGAAGCAGTGTTGTTATTTCTTTTTTTTTTTCCTTCTTCCAATTTTTCAGGTGGGACCTGGAAATCCAAGGAGATTAAGGAGCAGGAAATGGCTTATTGTATTCCAAGTACTGTGATTCTTAATGTCATCTGTCCCAGAGCATGTAAGTTTCCAGAGAGCCTGAGGTCTCCAAGATAATATATAATCTGTTTGCAAAATAAATAATAGAATAGAATAATAATATAGAATAGAATAGAATAGAATAGAATAGAATAGAATAGAATAGGATAGATGTGTGACCTTCTGTGGTACCAAGGCACATGTGAATGGAGGAAGTGTTTTGTGACCTTAGAAACATTGGACCATAAAAATGATACAATATTTAATGGTAACAGCCATGCACTATCTGAAGCAGACACACGGGAGGCTACAGTCTCAATGATGCCCCAGCAACACAGACATCACTTATTGTTCCAGACCTTTATTTATCTGCCAGCAGATGTCCCTATAAGGCAATAATATCTGAAAGCTGAAACAGCTGATTATGAAAATCAAAAATTGAACCACTCATCATATTTTCAAAGATTAATGGGATTAAATCCACCATGTACTTCAAATGCTTCCAGAGATAGATAAAATGCACTGTGGGGCAGAAGTAAATGTTGTTTACTTCTGAAGACCGCATGGAACAAAATTCTTTTTTTATTATTTTTTATTTCTAGACATCCCCAACCTTTATCAGCCCTCAAAACACTCTCGGAAATAAAATAAAATTCCTGGCTGCACTGGTTATCAGTTATACTTTAAGTATCCATTAAATGTCTCAAGGTCCAAAAGCCACTCTGAATCTATTTCTTTAAATTTGATTTTTAACTAGGAATATTCCCCTAATACATTTTAAAAATACCATAAAAATTAATGTGGTTCCATGGGACATTACTCAACTTGCAGACATTCCAAAATGCACACACAGTATAGGCTTCTGGGGACATCTGAAGCTGCCCAGGGGGCTGTGGCTGAAGGACACCAAACAGCAATTTCTTCCCCTATTTCCATTCTCCTCTGTTATGCTGCTTCTTGATAGGTGGAAAGTGGTGTAAAGCAAAATTGTAGCAGATAAGTAAAAGCTAGCTTAAAAAGTGAGTCCTTCATTGAAAAAACATACCAAAATACAAAATCGGTATCAATACTGATTGGCATTTCTGTTTTAGAAGGAAGTAAGTTGATTTGGTTTTCTTTTCTTATACTAAACAAGAGCTATAGAGATCAGAGAACTGGCCTAAATGTAATAGAAAACTAAACATGTTGAAATTAAACAGACTCACCTCTCTAACTCTTTGCGACTTTCCAGCAGTATGTGTTAGGGCACGTCATTGAACATACCTAGCTCATGACTCTTCATTCCAGGATAACAACAGAAGCCTCTAGGAGTCGGTGTGGCATTAAGATAATTAATAAGCATCCTGGCACACTGTAGAAAGTCAGTAAATACGAGTTCCCTACTTCATATTCTTCAAACAGTTCCTTTACTATTTAATGATCTCAGGAGATATTAATTGACTTATTTTTCAAGAGAAGCTTTCACTGTTCCTTGTGGTTGGAATTAGAGAATGGGTTATTGCCATGGTCAAAGCAACACTGGTACTGGGAAGGATCCACAGGCACTATGTTAGGGTAATACAGGAAAAATAAGTTTTGTTGCTCAGCATGGTGTCAATAGATAACAATAATGTACTATAAAAAAAAAAGACCTAGAAGAAAGAATTTTGAGTGTTTTCACCAAAAAGAAATGATAAATATTTTAGGAGTTAGATATACTTAGCCTGATTTGAGCATTACACATTGTATACATGTATCAAAAGATCACACAGTAGTCCATAAACAAGTACGATTTTTATGTCATTCATTAAAAATTAATTTTAAAAATACCATTTTAAATCAAATGGATTAGAAAATTGACTTCCTGTGTACTTTTTAAGAGAAAACACAGGCATTAAAATGAAAGTTCTGTTGGTGTTGGAGGATTTCAGAACACGCCATCTCAAAATCCACCACTCTAGCATACCGATTATTCTGAGTTTAAGAACTTTGAAAAGCAGTAGATGCCAAGGGGCACTTGCCTTGCTCTTCCCCTAAAACCAGGGATGAGCTTCTGAGTAGAAGGTGCATTCCCTGGGCTTGGAGGGAGGCAGACGTGCTTACCTCCAGAGGCGGGGAGTCGAGCCCAGGAGGAATCCTTACCGGCCCCACTAATATTTATCCTCTGAGTTACGTTTTGCCATTCATTGTGCTATTGACATGTCATTGTCATGTCACATTGTCAGAGTTTACCACTCTTTGTCCAGCCTAGCATCGAAGTGCTTGGTTCAGTCTCCCTGAGTCTTCATGGTCGAACTTCCATTACTAAATAAAATGTGTATGCTTTCCTCTCTTCAGATGTCTGATTGTCAGTGCAATTCTTAGACCTGAGTCAGGAGTTTAGAGATGTCAAGATGGCAGAAGCAGGGTACAAGAAAAATGCCAGCTGGAGTACAGGATGGCTGAGTCGTGATGCCCCTGTTATGATAAGACCCGTTATCATGACAGCTTCCAACATGGACAGCTTATCACCATGGCAACTCCCGCCACAGGTTCTGTATTCTAATCAGGTGAAAATAAAGTAAGACGGGAAGAAATGGGGCAAGATCTTCTATCAGACCCACAGAGAGGAGCCCAAGCCCAGCTGGGCATTAAGATAAGTCTCGCCCCAACAACGTGGGAGCCTTGAGCTGGGTCTCCCTGGGCCCACTCCACTTTGGGGAATGTTCATTCACCTTCAATTTCAATTTTCAATACATTTATGCTCTACCTGTTATTTCTGCATGTCTTGCTTAATTATTTGCTCAGGATTCCAAGAACCTGGACTCTAATGGGGCTCTAATGGGACTCCCCACTGGTGTCCCACCCAGCTAGAGACCCTAGGAGGATAGAGGATACATTTTTTCCTCCTCTACAGCCTGCACTTTCTCTTTCTGCAGTTAGGGGCATTTTGTGGAGACGTAGATAAAACACACATCACTGAGTCAAAGACGAGGGCGCATTGGGATGACTGTTTTAGTTATAATATTAGAAAGCTGAATTTTTTTCAGCTAAGCTTAGAAAAAGTTTTCTCTGTGTAAAGGTTCTAGTGCAGCTGTGATAATACGCTTACATGTTTCTTCATTTTTTGAAATAGTTCTTGAAAGAGATAAATATTCAGAAATTTATCCCCCATAGCCCACATATGAGTAGAATAACACAGGTGAAGGGCTGTACACCCATATATATGAACAGAGCACTACATTTACTTACCCATATGTTAAGTCATATGCTTCTCTCTGTATGTCAAGTAGCACAGTAAAAAAATGTTGAAATAGCAAAAGAGAGTGGGAGAAATATTTTAAATATACTAACAGGAAAAAAAATAGAGTGATATGATGAAAAAGGACAAAATGGTGGCCTTCATCCCATGATTCCTTGAACAACCAATTTAAAAAGAGTTTACAAGATTACATATGGCATAACAAAATTTAAAATGTGTGACAGAACATGACAAAAGTCACTAAAAACTGGGAAAAAAGTAAGATGAATCCAGAAGTTAGATGAATGTAGAAATATACCACAAAGTTCTGCATGCACTGTGGTGATAAACTGGATGCTTTGCGGTGCTATCCTGAGCCTTCTAGCAGGCAATGCAAGCAGGGACAGCATCATCTGTTCATCCATTGAATAAGACTCTGAGCATCTGCCATGTTTCCAGCTCTCCCCTTCCAGTGGCAGAAGAGAGACAACGAAATAACTGGAGGGACTGAAGCATAGTCTAGATTTGGAAAACAGTGTAAGGGGAAGTAAACAAGGAAGAAAAAGGGGAGTAGGAGACAAAAAGAGAGACCACCCATGGGCAATCAGGAAAAGGGTTGGAGAAGAGAAAGAAGAAATCAAACTTCTGACCTCAGCTATTCCTGGCCACAAGGACAATGCCTTAGCAGCCCCTAGACATGACCAACCCTACAAGACATTTCCTCTTGCACCAATAGATGCTCACCCCGACTCTTGTGCCCATTAAGATTTGGAAATCATTTTTCTCCGGATTTGCTGAAGAAGGCAGAATAGACTCGATTGGCACCCTTTCTATATGCCAATCATCGGTAGGAACAGGTCAAGCCCATACAAACCCCTGGACACCAGACACCCTGGGCAACTCTCTCCTGGACCCCTCCCTCCTCAGGAGATCTGATTTCCTTCTTTCTGTTACTCTAGTAGATCCTGCTACTTTGCTCTCACCCTGTGTCCATGGATTTCATTCTTTGAATTTGTGAGACAAAGAGCCCACCCATCCACCCTCAGTGCTGCAGTGGTGCTGAGGGTAGGGATATCTGTCATTTAGAAAAGAGGGGGCCTCTCTCACTAAGAAAACCACTTCCACTGGAGAGTTAGGAGAGGGGATTCTGGAGCTGACCATGGCATATATTTGTGGACAAACTTCCCATTTCTTTCTTTAAAACATGCATGAGTTTCTTAGGTGTTCCTGGAATGTTTTGTAATGTGCCTTGTGGACCTAACTCTAGGGAGTAGCTCTCTCTAAGAACAGTTCTAGAACCACCCAAATGATGCTGCTCAGAGATACTTATCTTGGTTTATCCCTCCTGGAGAAGCCATGGCTCATCTTGTTTCATAAACTCTGCAGATCCAGATGTGTGTGTGCTCGTAGTCTTGTGCATTTTTCTGAAAAAAAGGTTTCTAGTTTTCAGCAGATTCTCAAAGGGATTCATGACCCACAAAAGGATTAAAGATCACAGATCTAAACTGAAAGAGCTGCATGTCCCTTGGTGGATTGGTTATTCAGTTGTCTTAGTCCTTTTTAATCGCTGTTGGATTTTTAAAGAAGTGGGTGGTAAGCTATATTCTGCAGTTGTTTAAGGGCAGAGTTAAACTTTCATAATTATTCCAGAGAGAGACAGGCAGCAGTAAAATGTAGTCACAAGTGAAAACAAATTGGCAGAGTGGGAAAAGACAAAATGGAAAGTTCCAGGTAGTGAAGAGTGAATGCAGAGGAGGTGGCCAGGTGGGCTCAGGTCTCTGGTGATGCCTGGGCCAGGAGGCAGTGCTGCTTAGAAAGGTTGGAACCATGATGAATGGGAACAGTGGCTTGCTGGAAGAGGAAGAGAAGGCGGGCCTCCAGTGGACACAAGGTGCAGACAGGGAAGAAGGTGATAATTTCCGCAGGAAGGAGTTCTCACAGGTAATTCACATGAAAAGTTTTAAAACAGTAAGCCATACTCTGACATGAGGTATTTCTAGGGACAGCCAACCCAAAAACCTATAATATCTGCATTCAACAAAAATCTATTGCTAAATAAATTTAATGATCTTATCTTGCTGATAACAAGCAGAAGTAAGATGTAAAACAAAACTGAGATGATAAATGAGGGAAGGGAGAGAAACAAAAAAAGGTTCATATAAAACAAAAAGAATAGGACATTTTTAAAAAATTTCTTAAGTTCTATCTACCTAATATTTTCTTTTAGTTACCTTTTGTGACCACAAAGACCTGGCATTAACAGTTAGAGAAGGAAAAGGTTTTCTCTGACACAGTTTCAGAGATCTCAGTCCATGGACAGTTGGCTCCATAGCTCTGGGCCCTAGATGACCCAGAATATCATGGCAGAAGGGCAGAGCGGAGAGAAGCAGCTCAGGACATGACACCACAGAAGCAGAGAGATCTATGTTCACTGAGGACACAATATGTACCCCAAAGGCACATCCTCAGTGTCCTACCTCCTCTGACCACACTCTATCCGCCTACAGTTACCACTCAGTTAATCCATTCAAGTGGACTAAGTCACTGATTAAGTTAAAACTCTCATAACTCGATCATTTCACCTCAAAATTTTCTTGTAGTGCCTTACACTGAGTTTTGGGGGATTAGTTGCCTCATAGCTACATCACAACACACTGCCATCCCATATTCTCTTATTGTATCATTTAGAAATTAAAGTGGTCTTTACCAGTGGATTATCATTAAGAGTGCAAAAGAAATTGATTATAAACTTGAGCTATGAAGGTCAAGTTCTGGCTGTGTGACTTGCCAGAACAGCCTGCTTGGAAGGCGTTTCTAGAATGATCCCATTTTAAACACAGAAAAGCCTCATCTCCCTGGGACCATTTGGATAACCCTCTCCCTGCCCTCTTCTGTCACCTCCCTACCGCTTCACCAAGGTGAAGGAGGGGAAATGAGTGAGTCACTTTTTCAGCTTCCTTCCACCTTGGGATTTCAGAACTCCTAGTTTCCTTCAACAGGCGAGGATATTTAGTCAACATTCCCCTCTTCTTTCCTAGGGAGTCCTCAGGCTTTCAGGCATTACCCAGCATGTAATTAAGGGGGTCTTTAAAGCTTGAGCAGGCTCAGGGTTCACACATATCCTTCCTATTAATGGAAACTGAAAATCCTGATGAGGGTTTCCTTGTTTATCATCAGTTCCCAAGCAGAGAGAAGAAAAATCTCAGATATTTGGGGGTTATTTCTTCACTTAGTGTTATGAATTATATCTGGAATGTGCCCTAAGTCTCACAAGTTCAGAGGTAGGGCTTTTTGGAAGTGTTTGGATTATGAGGGCTCTGAGCTCAAAGTAGGTTAATTCACTGATGGCTGAAAGGACTGTGAAGAGGGGGGATTTTGTTGCAGGTTGCTGGGGTGTGCCTGTGGGTGGGTCTGTCTTCTCTCTAGCCCCTTCCTGCCTCTCTGAGGCTGCTTCCTCATTGCTGGGAGCTGAGCAGCTTTCCCCCCACAGCACCCTTCCACCATGATGTTCTGCCGCACCTCAGCCCCAGAGCAAAGAAGCCATCCCACCATGGACTGAACCTCTGAAACCATGAGCCAAAGCCAACTCTTCCTCCTGTAAGCTGTACATGTTGCATATTTTGATCACAATGATGCAAAGCTGACAGACACACATGGGCAATGAGAACCTCTGGAGGCTCTATCCACAAGGGAATTGTGCTTGTTAATGACAGGCCCCAAGTCATTTTCTTCTTTTTTTTTTTTTTTCACATAGCCATACCATAATTTCTTTTTGTTTCAGACAAAGATACATGATATTTACATGTGCAAAGATGTCATTATGGATACATTGATTTCTAGTATTTAGAGTAATTTGGAGAACTAGCTAGCCCACATTCCCTTTGAAGAATCATAAGGTTATATTTCAGATTAACCATAACATGACTTCACAAAACTATTATTTCACACATTATAAAGAGTGGAAAATTATGTCATTTCTTATCGCTTAACTCTCATGCAATTTTATTTACTTATTTATTTATTTTTACAGACTGTATTTTGATTCATTGTACACAAATGGGGTACATCTTTTCATTTCTATGGTTGTGCATAATGTAGATTCACACCATTCATGTAATCACACATGCACATAGGGTAATGATGTCTGTCTCATTCCACCATTTTTCATAGCACCACCCCCTCCTTCCTCTCATTTTCCTCTACATAATCTAAAGTTCCTCCATACTTCTCTCAGCCTCACACCCTGTAGGGAAAAGGGCACACATTTACATCGCTGGTGGGGTTGCAAATTGGTACAGACACTCTGGAAAGCAATGTAGAGATTCCTCAGAAAACTTGGAATGGATCCACCTTTTGACCCAGTTATCCCACTCCTCAGTTTATACCCAAAGGACTTAAAATTAGCCTACTACAGTAACACAGCCACATCAAAGTTTATAGCAGCTCAATTCACAATAGCTAGACTGTGGAACCAACCTAGATGCCCTTCAGCACATGAATGGATAAAGAAACTGTGGTATGTATACACAATGGAATGTTATTTAGCCATAAGGAAGAATAAAATTATGGCATTTGCAGGTAGATTGATGGAGCTGGAGAATATCATGCTAAGTGAAGTAAGCCAATCCCCAAAAACCAAAGGCTGAATGTTTTCCAAGTCTTTACAGTGATGGCAGATGCATGCTTTTTACTGTGAGGTGGTGATCACTGACCAAACTTAAAGCCTTGCTTTTAGGATAGGGATAGTCTGACCCTATGTTAGGATGTGCCCTCTTACCTCTCCCTCAACCGTGGCAAGCACCTTGAGCCTTGCCTCTAGGAGTTGGTGACTCTCCTTGTGTTTGCTTGGAGACCTTGAAAAAGCAGGCAGGCACTGCAGATTGGGCCCCAGAAGGTCCTTAATCCTAAGAGGTAAATTGTTTTACAATGCCATTTCTAACTGCCTGCTGACATGCCTACCCTGAACTTGGAACTCTGCATGTTCCAGTCAAAGGCATCCTCATCTTTATTGCTGTTGTATCATTCTTCCCCCACACAGCTCAGGACCCAACCTCAATAGGATATCTCACATTTCCTTCCTCTCCTCCCTGTTTCTATCCTTAGTCATGGTTTCTTTCACTTCCACTGAACTTTCTAGAGATATTCTCATCTTACTCAATGCCTCAGATTTTGTTCAGGTCCTCATGTCTTCTAGCTTTTAATTTTGTAACTGGTCTCCTTCCTTCTGGTGTTTTTAACTAAATGTAATTTTCTTAAAGTAATACTCTGATTATGAACTGACACTGAAACTCCTCCCTCCTGGAAGTGGGGCTTAGCCTCCATTCCACCACACTCTCAGCTCTTGATTGGACTTGAAGACTTGCTTCCAAAGAGCACAGTATGGGAATGGGAAAATGAAAACTTTGTACTTGAATGTCTAGTAGCTGCTCCCCTTGTATCAATGAAGGTGATAATTAAAATGACCAGGGTTGTGTTGTATGATGCAATGAGAAAGGCCCTTTGCCTCCATGATCCTGTCCTCTTCACAGTTCCCAAAGTGTTGAGAAACTGAACTGCCACAGACTAATGGATGCAGTAGTTTAGATCTTCTGCTTGACCCCCCAGCTATTATTGGGAGATGGCAGAACCCTTGAGAGGTGGGGCCTAGTGGGCAGACTTTGGGTCCTTGGGAGCTTAGGGCCTTGCAGGAACCCCACTCCTTCCTTTTCTCTGTTTTCTTCCTGGTCAGGAGGCGAGCAGTTTTGTTCTGCTGCATGCTTTCACTACAACCTGGTGCCCACCATAGGTGCCAAACAGTGGGGCCAACTAGTCATAGACTAGAACCTCCTAGAGTGTGTACCAGAATAAACCTTTCTCTTTATAGGTTGATTATCTCAGGCATTTTGCTATAGTGATAGAAAGCTGAATAACAATGTGACTAAAGAAACATGATGACTTAAAGTTTAATAGTATCCTGTATTGGACTCCAGAACAGGAAAAAAAGAACACTTAGTGGAAAACCTGATGATATCTGAAATAAGCCTGGAGATTGGTTTACAGTTACTCCTGTTAATTCCTTGATTTTCATAAACATACCATGGCTCTTATGTAAAACTGTAACATTTTGGGATTCAGAGTCATATTACATGGAAACTCTCAAGTACTAACTTTTCAACTTTTCTGTAAATCCAAAATTATTCTTAAATAAAAAGTATGTCAGCAAAATAATCTCATTGGTTCTTGAATCTCAAAAGCATTAGGAACTGGTGGGAAAACCTTGACAACGCATGCATTTCAGGGCTACATCCTTGGTCATACTGATTCTGTAGGTTGGACATGATCTGGGAGCTATAGTTCTAAGGTCTCCAAAAGATTCTGATGTGCTTCCAGGTTTGGGACTCACACTGACTGGATGGCACACCATCCCTGGAATCAATGACAACTCGAGGCTTTAAATTCTTGCTTTCTTCCTTCATTATCTGAAGATGATTTCATCTTTGCCTCGCTTGTGGGAGTCCCCAGAACACTCAGGTTTCCTTCAGGTGTCTTGCTTACCAATCAGTTTTATTCTTTGGAAGAAAACACAGGTTGAGATGTAAATATTCCCAAACAGTGAGATTCCAGCCTACTTTTAACTCAGCTTATTAATAGTGAGAAACCAGTATATCCAAAGACAAACAACCTAGGATAAATAGTCTAGTTCTTTGAAAATCAAGGTTTTATTACTCTTCATTAAAGAACGATTAAGTATTATTTATCTCACCTGTTTTAATAAATAGATGACAACTAAAGCAAGCTACTCTTTAATTGATTTTAAGCAAACCAAAGGTGATCTTAAGATAATCTATAGTCCCTTGGTGGGTTAAATAGTGCTCTTTTTCTTTTTAATTAAAATAGCAAAGGTCTCCACATAATGTAATAACGTATTTGATTTAATCATCAGAATAACCCTGTGAGTAGTTAGTTATCAACTCCACTTCACAGATGAGAAAATGTAGGCACAGAGAGGTTAATTAATTAGTCCAAGGCCATGCAGGTGGTAAGCTAGGGAACCAGGCTTGCATCCTGGGATGGTTACGCTTGGTGTTACTCTCTTCACCACTGCAATGTTCTGCTGCCGTAGAAATACACTTGGCAAAACTTCAAAATAGTGAAACAGAATTTGTTACCAGACTACACTCAACTCTAAAATGGTGAACTGGGTACACATGTGTGTATGCCACTTGCACAATATTTAGCTTGGATGTGATACGTAATGTATTTTTCCATGGCTTGTAATTTTTCACGAAGTGTGTGTGTGTGTGTGTGTGTGTGTGTCGGTCTGATTTTTACGTTAAGTCTCTTTGGTGTGATACATTTGACTCTTTTGTTACAGGCAACATTCCTGGATTGGAAAAACTCCTCAAGGCTGGGAAGATCTGGGACCCAAGGCTGTGTACTTTGAATACATTTTCTTGATTGGGGGTCTGGTGGAGGGAATAATAACATTTTTTATAAAAATGGCAGCTTTTTGTTAAGGTTTAGATTTGAGTTGTCCCCCAAACACTCATATGTGAGTCAATACCAAAAGATGTAGAGTGAAATGATTGGTCTATGAGCCTTGACCTAGTCAGTGTGTTAATCCCCTGATAGGATTAAGTGGATGGTACCTGTGGGCAGATGGGCTGTGGCTGGAGGAGGTGGAGCATTGGGGGTGTGTCTTCAGGGTTCAAGAGAGCAGTGCTCTCTGTCTGCTTCTCTGTAGCCTTGTCCTGACCTGTTTTCCTCCACCAAACTCTTCTGCCATGGTGTTCCTCAAGTCCCCGAGGAATGGAGCCAGCTGTCTATGGACTGAGACCTCAGAAACTGTGAGCCCCCCAAATCTTTTCCTCCTATAATTTTTCTTATCATGCTTTATCATCACAGCAGTGGAAAAGCTAACTAAGACACTTCAAAGATGCCAGAAGACCAGCAGGAAAACATCCCAGTCTGACATCAACTGACCCTCCATTCCCAGGTCTCTGCAAACCAAATGAAGCGAGCCTGCACCGTCAGACCTGAAACCTCCATCTACTGCAGTGAGAAGAGCACCCGTTTAGCAATATTCGGGGTGATCAATCACAGAAGGTCGCATTCATCAAGACAGCCCACAGCTGATAAGTGCAATTATGGATTTGTCACCCTAGGGAAATGTCTCGATCAAGGCTCCTCCAGCCCGAGCATAAACACCCCTGCAGAACTAGAGCTGTTGCTCGAAGACGGCTGCACCTAATTTGAGGACCCAGCACATCTTATCCTCAGGGTATCGAAAGCCTTCCGGAAGGGCCTCATCCAATATCCACAGTAATGAAACCTTGTTCTGGTGAGATCTGTTAATGGGGCAGTGATGGAGTACCTCTCCCACCAATTGGCATCAATCCTCACACATTACAAGAGAAAAGAAACCAACAAGAGTGAAGCTGGAGTCCCATCCTCTCCTGTTCCCACGTACGGCAGGGACTGCACATCTCTCCCTGCAGGGAGATGCCTACGCTCACTCTAGTGGACTGCTTAAAAATGCTGTAAAACAAAAATTTCAAGTCAATATAGGAATTTGAAAAAGTCCAAATAAATATATTTCAGATCAGGCTGTGAAGAATTAAGAAATCATTGCTGAGTTTTACTTTTAAATATTTAAATATATATTCTCAGTAGTAATTGCTATGGTAGCAACATGAATTTTATTTGTTTGTTTGTTTTCTCTATTTCAACAAAGTCACGAGAACCTGTTTGGGTGGCCACATATCCAGAGCTCCCGTTTTAGTCAGCTTTGTGGCTGCTGTGACTTAAAGACCTGACAAGAACAATTTTAGGAAAGGAAACATTTATCTGGGGGCTCACAGTTTTAGAGGTCTCAGTCTATAGACAGCAGGTTCCATTCTTTGGGCTCAAGGTGAGGCTGAACATTGTGGCAGAAGAGTGTGGTGGAGGGAAGCAGCTCACACGATGATCAGGAAGCAGAGAGAGAGGCTCCACTGGCCCTATACAAAATACACAGCCCAAAGTCACGCCCCAATGCCCACCTCTTCCAGCCACACCCCATCTGCCTCCAGTTACCACTCAGTTAATCCCATCAGGGATTAATTCACTGATTGGGTCAAGACTCTTATAACCTGATCATTTCCCCCATAAACCTTATTGCATTGTTTCACACATGAGCTTTTGGGGGACACCTCACATTCAGACCATAACAGCTCCTAAATTCTGGTATTAATAATCTACTTTCATTTCAAGGACTGTGTTGTTCCCTTCTGTCACGTTACTCTTCCTGTGGATTCTACACTCTGTTCACTTCTTCTGACATAAAACCATAGATACCTCGGATGACTGAGTCCCTGTGGACAGGAATTACCATACTCTTGTGTTTTCATATTTCTGTTTCTTCTTACAGTCAATTTATATTTGATTAGAGACAAAGTTTGCAAGAAAAATGGTGCCATTGTGCTTCTTAGATAATACAGAATCCTAAATGAAAAGATGTGAAATTTCCAGAGATTCCAGCATGGTAGAGAAAGAATTCTTTCCTTTCCCATCTCTAGAATCATGACTGAGACTCCTAAAATAAAAGATAGATTAACAAGAGAAACATACACACTAAAATTATTGTAAACTTTAACGTATGTTACATTAAATTAATGTAAGTTTTACAAGACACAGGAGACTGTAGGAAGGAAGACCTAAAGAAGCAGGGGGAGAAGTCTGTATTTTGATGTGTAGATTTCATGAAGAGTGGAAGTTTAATTGGACAGAGGGAAAATGACCCAATGGAGACAGACTCTTGGTGTCTCTGAGGGACATTCCTCCTCCTTGGGTACAGGGCAGGACACCTGTGGGTCTTCAAAGGAGAAGGGTGGAAGAAGTCCAGAGAGCAGCCTTCCTGGGATGTATGGCCTGCTCCAGGGAACAGGGGTGACAGGAGGCAAGAGTGGCCTTCTGATCCTGTTGTGTCCTGGGTTTCCCAGGTGGCACATTGGGAGAGCCTTTTCCTGCTTCCCATCACCCCCATGCTCCTGAATATGCTACAAAGCAAAACCAACATTTCACTTCAGCAGAGATGATGGTTGACTTAGTAATGGATGTCAGTGAATTGCTGTCCATCTAGAAAAAACTGTTCCCTCTCCTATGCTATTTTTTAAATTTTCAGATTAAAAATTTAAAAATAAAAAAAATAAGGTTACAACAATCTTAGAGGATGTTATGGTTTGGATGTGAGGTGTCCTCCAAAGCTCACGTGTGAGACAATGGAAGAAGGTTCAGAGGAGAAATGATTGGGCTTTGAAAGTCTTAACCTAATCAGTGAATTAATCCCTGATGGGATTAACTGAGTGGTAACTGGAGGCAGGTGGGGTGTGGCTGCAGGAGGTGGGCATTGGGGCTAGTTTTGGGGTATATACATTTGTGTCTGGCTAGTGGAGTCTCTCTCTCTGTTTCCTGATCACTGTGGGATAAGCTGTTTCCCTGCACCACCCTCTCCAGCCATGATGTTCAGCCTCACTTCAAGCCCTGAAGAATGAGGCCAGCCTTCCATGGACTAAGATCTCTGAAACCGTGAGCCCTTGAATAAACCTTTCCTCCTTTACAGTTGTGCTGGTCAGGTCATTTAGTCACAGCAGCAAAAAAACTGACTAAACCAGAGGACTAGCTAAAGAATAATGACAATGTAGGGGAAACTTCTTCACCAAGACAGAAAACACAGAAATTTTAAAAGGAAGATAGACTTATTTGACTAAATGAAATTTAAAACTTCTTCCATACACCTTATGATAGTAAATAAATGACAGACTCTTGCATTTAAAAAAAGAAAAAAAATGTATTCTCTCAAACAAAGGGTCAAGAGGTTACTATTTATAATATACAATATATATGCTCCATGAGGCCAAAAAATTATAAATGATGTCCAAATATCCTGCCAGCAAGTACATGAAAATTAAAACCACTGACATATCATTTTATTCCTATCAACAGGACAAAACTTAAAACAATGATCTCTGCCAGGAACACAGAGAAGAGAGTGCCTTCATACACTACAGCTGGTCATATGAATGGTCACAGCCTTCTTGGATAACAATCTGAAAACACCTGTTAAAATTAATACTGCACCTCCTTCCTGTAGTTCCTGGTGATCTCCTTCATTAAAATGAGAACACCAGCTAATAAAAATATACCTGCATGGATGGTGATTGTTGCATTACTGAATATGGTGAAAACAGATTAACATTGTTTATAGGAATCATGAATCAGAGAGGTTACACATGGATGTTCCTGGGCTTGTGCATTTCATAAGTTATAGGAGCATGGGAAACACATAGAAGACTATGTACTAGGTTGCAAACATGCCAAATTGTTCTCTGAGGAGAAAATGAAAAGGAAATGAATGTCAAAAAAAATGTAATTGTCCCTCAAAAGCCAGCAAGGTACTTCCAAATGTTAGAGTGGATTCTCCTGGGGGAGGATGGGCACCCAGCAGAGGCTGATGAGGAGGATTCCATTAAACAATTATCTGAAATTATCTACCCATGCTCACTTACAAACCTTTCTAAATGCAATGAAATGTAGTGAATTTGGTCATTCTGCAAAATGTCTCAGCAATGCCATTCATTGAATCCCTAGCGGTTTCATTTACTGGTCATTCCAGCTTGTTCCTGGATCCTCTTCCTAAGCAGAAGTAAAAGAAAGCTAAGAATTCAGTCTAATTATTCTGACTGTTTTAAATGTATAATAGTTGAGGTACCTTAAGCAGAATCCTCCTGGAGATAGCATGATAGAGTGGAAAAAATCTAGTCTCTAAAGTCAAACACACTGAGGCTCAAAACCCTGTCTGCTCACTAAGGGTTGTATGACCTTGAACAAGTTGCTTAATGTCACTTGCTTCAGCTTCTGCATCTACAAAGACCAGAGAGGTGCCGGGAGGACTGTGCTACACACTGGAGGATGTAATGTGTGCAAGTGTGTCTAGCAAAGAGCTTGACTTGGTGCAAGACTCGGAGGGTTGCACACAGAATAAATCAACATAAGCTGGAGATCGGGAGCCAGAAAAATCATGTAGTGCTGAATTTAATGGACATTTTGGTGTAGAAGCCATTTGAAAAATGATTATGCACAATTAGTCGCCTTCATTCCCCGTAACACCAAGGCGCAATAAATAATCTTCGAACTGCCTGCACGGGGATTCAGGTTTGCACAGTGGGATCTCCTTGCCGTGGCTGGCCAGCCCAGCCTGCGCTGAGTTGTTTTTATATATTGTACAGATGAAGCATGCTTTCAGATACACCAACTTCTCCTCCACAAAGGAAGAATTTATGAAGTCCTGTGGTTTTCATTTCATGAAAAGTGGATGTAATTTTTTTAGATCATTCAGCTCAGATTATAGGTGCTTTTTCCTAATAGAATTTTCTTCTTATGTATTGGCCTCATTTTTAAGAAAATAGGTTTACTTGTACACTAAATCCACCCGGACAAACTGGAGGTCTGGCTACATAGGAGCCAGATAAATAAGATAGCAATGAATTTAGTAGGTATTTTATATATAGAAAGTTTCATTTATGCACAAATCACATCTGAGAGAAAATTTGCACATTGAATTACACTATAAACTCTAAAAGTAAATATTTGGGGACATTAAAATATCATGAAATTTAACTTTACTGAACACAGAGAAATTTAATGGTTATCTGTATGTATGTAGTACATTTGTTTTTAATTTGTTCTAACACATTTAAATAATTTTTGCTATGATTCATAGTCCAAACACCTTTCTGATATTCAGGTGTTTAGGTTTTCCACTTTCAAATGGAATCCACTTGTAAATCCTTTAAAGGTATTTTTAATAGTAATCTTCCAAGGTCTTTTCAATTTGTCTATCACCAAGCAGCAGTAAATCCAGCATCTGTCCTTTTTCTACTTCCAATGGTAGTTTCCCTCCTTAATTAAAGCTCTCATTGGAAAAGGGATTGCTTATTCATATTTTGCTAGTAGCCTTACATTGTTTCAAAAATCTCTGAGTATCATAGAACAAAACTTACTGAACCAAAGAATTTGTTAAGGCAAAATCTAAAACAACTACTTTCTTTCAAAAGTAAACCTGGAATTTCATGGAATCAGTCTTCATTTCCTGTAGTCATTGTACCATTTTGGTAAAAATTGGGTCTGCTCTGAACGGCCCCACAGGGCTGATTGGCTCAAGACTGCACGGGGCGCTCCAGACAAAGGCGCCCTGTTCACCCCTGTGCTACATGAGCCTGTTTCAGTGCAAATCATGCTCCCGAGAGGTGTTTTGTTTCTTCTAAATGACTCCCAGGTCTGCCTTTAGAAAGTAGCTCTAAAATACAACTTTCAGAATGGGATTTATGTATTATTATTCTATCTTTTTTTTTTTTTTTGCATCTGTATGAGTTTTTTTAACATGGTACTTTTCAACTAAGTAAATGAATATTTTCTTGTCTTAATTGAGGAAACAATATACAGCAAAGATGTCATCAAAATGTCAATTATCACACATTGTGTTCACTCCCATTCTCCCGGGATTAACAGTTTTCCTCTTGTGCTTGTTTACATAAATGAACACAGCATAAGGCAAAAAGATAGAGTTTGCGCTGGTTGGTCATTTTATTTTCAAAATAATAGCATAGTATATACATCTCCTTTCACTGGATTTTGTGCACTGTATACACACACCTAAGTATACACACACCTAAGTATACACACACAAGCAAATTTTTACAGAAATGAAAACAATACAAGCTGATAGAATATCTTTCAGAGTAGCATTTTTCTTCTTTGTTTATATTTCTGCCCCTGAACTGGGCATATCTAAGACATTTTTCTCCCCTTTTCTTTATTGAGGTATAGTTGACAACAATTGCATATATTAAAGGTGAGAAATGTGATGTTTGATATACATTGTGACGTCATTACCACCAGCATGGTGATTATTTCACATAGCTATCTATGTTACTTTTATGGTGAAACTACATCAGATCTACTCCTAGTAATTTCCAGTATATCACCACATTACAAACTGCATGGTCACCATGATGTATACTGCTCTTCTGCTGGTCAGACAAGTCCTGCCTCTGTGTCATGGTCCCCAACTTTGGGGATGATTGGCATGACCATCTTTGGAAAATTATGCCAAAAATTCCTTATTGCTCTTAACATCTCGTTGCCTGATTTCCCAACTAACATTAAATGCCAAGTAATTAAATAATAAAATAAATGCAAATATCTCCCTCAGTTGGTAAGTCTTCATTTCATGAATTGCTTGATCAAAATCTCAGAGGTGAGCTGCTTAAATAACAAGGGGTTCTGATAGCTTGAATCAACACAGGCTTCTCAAGCTGTCTGATGTGGGGGCCCTGGTCTATGAATTTTCCCCAGTGTCCTGCTTGTGAATTATACATAGGGTCAGCTCCGATAAGTGACAGGTTAACCTGGGGGAATGCCACTGGGAAGAAAGTGGGTGGCATCACAGAATATTTATGTTTTCTTTAGGCATTCTAAACAGCTTTCTTCGCAAGTCACCCGTCATCCCGTGGACTCTGTTGAGGCCCCTATTATTGCTGTGCCCGAGTGATGTTCCCTTCAGAGGTCCTTCCAGGAAGGCCAGCCTGCCTCCTAGCTGCTGGATGTGGCTGGCAGTCAACCTCCAGGACTCATCCTGGACACCACAAGGGCCTTGCTCTGGGTCAAACCAGGCCTCCACCCTCTCACCCTGACTCAGGACAGCCCTGACGGTCATTGGGCATTCAGAACTTCCTGTTGGACTGGCTAAAGCTTCTACTGAGATGACATTGGTCCTCAAATTCTCCCACAGTCCCATCACATTTTATCCCTGTCCTTCCACCTGAAAGTGGAAAGGATATAAAACTGAACTCATCTTCTCCTGTTTCCTTCTTGAACTTTTTCTTTAACAGATACGTTGCATTACTCAGTTTTTCTTTGTTGTGACCAAAATACCTGACAAGAACCACTAAGAGGAGGAAAAGTTTATTTTGGCTTCATGATTTCGGAGGCCTCAGTCCATGTTAAGCTGACTCCATTACTCTGGGCCTCAGATGAAACAGAACATCCTGGTGGATTGGTGCAGCAAAGAAAGCTGCTCACCTCATGCAGCCAGGAAGCAGGGAGAGGGAGATGAGGAGAGAAAAGGGTTGGAGAGAAGATAAATCCTTTCAAGGCATGCCCCCAGTGACCTACTTCCTCCAGTGACGTCCTAGATCCCAGTAGTCCATTCAATTTTGAATGGATTAATCCAGCAAATGGATTAATTCACTTGATGAAGTCAGAACTCCCATCATTGCCTAGAAGTCTTAATTCTGAAACTTGCTGAATTGGGGACCCTGTTTCTAGCACATGAGCCTTTGGGGACATAGCTCCATATTATAATAAACATCTTATAAGCTTGAAATCTCTTCGCCATCATCAAGATTTTCCTTCCCTCCTACGCAGGTGATTAGCAGGGTTTTCACATTTCTTTCTTTACCATGTAGCCCATGACTGTGTTTCCTTTCTTTCCCCCAGTCCCATTTGATTACTACATCTAGAGAGTTAAAATAATAGTCTTCCCTCTCTTCAGCTGTATCTTTTCCATCTATTTTGCACCCTAAATTCAACCATTCTTCCTAAACAAACATTCAATCACATAACCTACCTCATCTAAAGCATCAGAGGTTCCGAGTGATCACTAGTGTTCTCCATCAATATGTTTCCAGTTCCCTTCCCTCTGGGCACATGGTAGGATTGCTCTTCTCCAATTGTGTGAAACTGCATGTGACCCCAGACCTTGCTTTGGCCAACGAAATGTGGGTGGAATTGGATGTCACTTGTAGGTGGTAGCCTTTAAGAGCCTTGGACTGATGCTGCTGCCATCACAAAACACCAAATTGTTCTTTCTAGAAAGAATTGTTCTTTCCAGGACGAAGGCACCAGCAGGTTGGGTCTGGGGAGGGTGTTCCTGCAGCACCCTCAGGTGACTGAGAGGACAAATCCTGTGTCCTCACGTGGGAAGAGGCAGAAGGACAAAGTGGAATGGACTTGTTCCCTCAGGTCCTTTTTCAATCCCTTTATGAAGTGGTTCCCCCATGGCCTAATGACCCTTAAGGGCCCTTGTGGTGGTTTGGACATGAGGTGTCCCCCAAAAGCTCATGGAGACAATGCAGGAAGGTTCAGAGGAGAAATGATTGGGTTATGAGAGTCTTGACCCAATCAGTGAATTAATCCCTGATGGGATTAACTGAATTGGCAGGATGTGGCTGGAGGAGATTGGAATTGGGGTGTGCCTTTGGGATATATTTTGTATCTGGACTGTGGAGAGACTCTGCTTCCTGATGATGGGAGCTGCTTCCCTCTGCCACACTCTTCTGCCATGATGTTCAGCCACATCTTGAGCCCTGAGGAATGGAGCCAGCCTTCTATGGACTTAGACCTCTGAAACCATGAGCCCTCAAATAAACGTTTCTCCTCTACAATTGTGTTGGTCAGATCCTTTTAGTCACAGCAGTAAAAAAGCTAACTAAAAGAGTCCTATTTCTCCATAACAGGAATTAGGTTTCAGCATGAATTTGGGAAGCGACCCAGTTCAAGCCTCAGAGTCCGTCCAGGCAAGCCTTGAACCTGTGTCCCTTCCATGGTGATGCTCCAGGTGGTGGGATGTCTCTGGTGGTTCCCCCTGCATCCCTGAGGCAAACCCCTCACCCACCTGAGATGAGCACACAGCAAGAACCAGAGATGAACCCTTTCTTTGGTTTTTAAGTCACAAAGGCTCTTTTCAACCCATGTCATAACCTTGTCTATCCTTTGTGGTGCAACCAGGATAAAATAGAATTTCTCTTGAGCCTTTTATTCCTGATCCTCCATCTGTTGCTATCCCACCTTTCCAAGCAATCTCCTCTTCTTTTCTTAAACAAACTCCTGTGCTAGTGTATCTGATCTCCTTCTTGTTTCTCCCTATGATTTATTCCAGAGTCACTTCTGATCACTTTTTCTATTTCTCAACCCATTTTCTCTTCTCTTTTAAATTGTTTGCTGCCTTCTAGGCAAACTTAACCCTGCTCTTTCATGAAGCTCTCCCTGCCCACCCCAAGGGCCAGAGGTTGTGAAGTCAGGTGGCCTTTTGAAGTTGCATGATATCAAATGAGCAATCCACGTTGCTTCATGCCTGTCTCCAGAGGGAGTAAAGAACACGACCCCTGCTCCGGCCCCTCAGAAAGCAGCATCACAATATTCTGAAATAGGATTTCAAAATGGTCAAAACCCTTAATCGTTATTCACTGATAAATGATGTGCATATTCTTCTAATTTAAAGTATCAGTAATTGCTCACCATATAAATGCAGCATGTCAATAATGCTAGTAAAATGTGTCACTATTGTGACACAGGTGGTCTTCGTCAATATTTGTACAAAGATCTTACACCATATAATTAATATTATTGTGGTTTCAACATTATGCTAAAACACCTACATTATTATTAACATTCACGTTATACATAAAATTATATGTCTGTAGAATGCCAAGTTTATTTCTACATTTTCATGAACAGTTTTTCTCATATTAACCATCTAACAATTTTATTCCCCACATTTGTACGCTGTAATATTGATTGTCATTTTCCATGTATAAGCAAAATCACAGCTATCTTACAGCATTTGAAATGAAAAAATGTCTATATCCAGTTGTGATCAATCTTAATTGAAAGAAAGCAGAGTTGATGTGTTCTATGGATAAAATACAAAATTTGTAAAATAATTTAAAATCAGTGTATGAGTAATGCCCTTGTGAATTAAATAACACTGCTTATCTGGCTTAGTTCAAATAATACATACGTGTGTGTATGTGGAGGGAGAGAGAGAGCATGTGCACAACTTATATTTTCTGATTGAGTACTTCCTTTGATTGATATATTTGCACTAAATCCTTATGGTTATTAATTTTAATTGAGAGTAAAGACTTAGAGTTAATTTGCAGATATTGATGCTTTCGTTTTTAGCTTTCCTTAAATTGCTAAAAGTTATTTGCTTCAGAGCATTCAAGTATTCATTCAACAAACTTTTATTGAGCATCTATTAAGTGCAATCACTATGCAACTCACTAGGGATATAAAGATGAATAAAATATGGTTTTTGGCTTCAAACTACTCACAAACTAATGAGATCATTAGTGACTATAGCAATTTTACCCTTTGCTCTAATTATCATGTGATTTCTTGAGTACTTCCAAAGCTTAGAGAATTTCATCTAAATTCTATCCATGCAGAAGCAGAACTCTGCACCTTTGCCTACTGTGGACAGTTGTGGTATAAGAAACAGTACTCAACCAGGAATAAAAAGATTGACACTTGCATTCTGGCTTAACTACTCCCTAATCTGTCACCTTTTGCAAACCAATTAAATTTTAGTATTTTTTACTTCTAAATTCAAAGCAAAATTTATCTTATAGGCTGTATAGAGATTACAAATTCAAAGTACTTAATAGTACTATTAAGTAGTACTCTAAAGTTTTTTTTTAAATGATCTTCATACTAAGTGCCTTTTTTCATTCTAGAGTTCTGTGAGGAAGAAAAAAATTACTAGGACATTTTCACTGCCTGAATTTTGTAGCTGAAATGAACTACCTTTCTGATTAACATTATCATCATGCTAGTTACTAATTTGCTATACTAGTATACAACTAGTATACATATCACACAAAGTCTACATATTTAGATCTATTTATCAAATTGAGCTCTGCCTTTCAATCACATAGGTATCTTTCAAAAAGCCAATGCCCAGGTTTCATTCCAGACAAATTACATCCAGATCTCCAGGGAAGGACCCAGCCATCAGTACTTTATAAAGATCCCCAGGTGATTCCAATTAGGTTGAGAACAACTGCTTTGATTAATTATCTCATTAAATATAAAACCATGGCAAGTAGAGATGTTCATCTCCATTTGGAGAGAGGAAACAGGCTCAGCTAAATCAAAGACTTTATTCAGTACCACAAGGCTCATCAGGACCTTGGAATCAAGCTCAGGTCTCTCTGGATTCAGAATCTAGATTCTTTTTCCTGTGCTCTTTTGCTATTTTATCAACCTTCTATTGCTTGTACTCAACTTGGAAGGTCTAAGATATGAGAATTCTGAGATCAGCTTAATCCTACATTTTTAAGATTCCCCCTTCCATTTTTTGGTGCTGGGGAGCAAACACAGGGTCCTGGGTATGTTTTCTACATGCCTGACCACTGAACGCCTCCTGCCCTGAGAAGCTCCCCATCTTCACGCAGCATACTTTCTGTAGATAAAGTTTAAAATTTTCACCTAATTAAATTGTTTTGGAATTTAGGAACCAGAAGGTCTCCATCCCAGATAACAAAGCAAGAAGCTTCATTATTGAATATGAATAATGGAGATGCTAACTCATTATGTTATGAAAAAATGTGGGCAGAGGTGAGAAGGAATAAAATAGAAGGTAGTGATAACTTTTAGAAACCAACTAGGAATGCTGACCCTTCCCTATAACTATTCTGGAATATATTGTTTCCATTTCCTTATTTCCAAACTTTACATATTATTTTGTATTTGGTTAGAATCTTGTAAATGAAAGTAACATATATGTAAACTTAAAAAAATTATGTCTTAGACATTTTTGAGTCTTATACTTTTAATACCTATTATAACTCAGTCACATTTATCGTGTTTATTGGTATATTTGAAAATATGTCAAATTATTCTGTTTTCTGATTTTTATTCTCTGTCTACATTTTTTTTGCTTTTGGCTTTACCTTCTTTAAGATCTTTTAAGTTTTATTTTATCCATAAGAAGTATGGATAAAATGGTTTTGAAAATTGCTCTCGTTAGGGTTCTTATTTGCAAATGGTAGAAATGTACTGTCACCTGAGATGAAAAGGCTTTAAATCATCAAGAAGGCAAAAGTATTCTGATAGGAAAATAGGCAGGACAAAAGAAGGCTGGGCAGCTAAGAATACAACTAAGCAGGTTCCAGACGCTTCCCTTTCAATATCACTATGGTCCAGGGAACTACCTTGGCTGCAGGGGACAGCCCCACAACCAACAGACCTCAACTCTGAACCTCTGAATGTGGCTTCTCATGTCACTGTGATTGCCACCCTGGGAAATGGACTTTGTTCTTGCCATTTTGCCTCTTTATGAAGACTTCTACAGATTGAGAGACCTAAGTGGGGTTATATGTTAGGCAGACTTAAGTCTTATTCTTATGCATCAAGAGTTGGAGGGCCCAGAAAAGAAGAAACCTAATCATTTGGGCCTCTATGGTTGGAAGGGAACTCTGCCTCTACCAAACACACAGAGCACAATCTCTCACGTGTAGGAAGGGAGTTGAGTTACTGGGTAGGCAATAGCAGTAATAAAGAAGATGAGGGAGAGAGAGAGAGAGAGAGAGAGAGAGAGAGAGAGAGAG
>JAJEJO010049826.1:776248-795353 GCA_020662805.1 Glaucomys volans
AGAGAGAGAGAGAGAGAGAGAGAGAGAGAGAGAGAGAAAAGGGAAGGAAGAAAGAATGAAGGAAATCATGCATTCTGTTTATATTTTCAGTTTTTCCACAAAATATTAAAATATAATCTCAATGTTATGTCTTTGAAAATATAGTCCAAGTTAAGCCATATCTGTATAAAGATAATAACATTCTTTGCTTCCTTTTACACCTTTCCCTGCATTCTCCTGACTTGACCTGGCTGTGGGAAATCTCTCTGCTCTTACTAAATGCTGTCCTGATTCTACGATGCATGCTCATGGAACCTCCATGGAGCAGACTGCTAAGGACCAAGGCTGTACAACTAAACTGCCTGTTTCTTGTCCTTCTTCACCATCCATCAGCTGTGCAACTTTGAGTAAGCTACTAGGGCTTCCCATACCTCAGCTTCCAACTTTGAACAATGAGAACAATGACAAAATCTAGCTCTTAGAGTGGTATGATAATTAAATGCATCAAATCATTTGAAACGTTTAGAAAACTGTTGGAATAATATAGATGCTCAATAAACACTTAATATTATTATTTTTGAATTACATATACTAATTCTCCCTTACAACTTTAAAAATGTTAAACCAATATCTTCCGTTTTCAATTTAATTAAAAAGAATCTGTGGTCTATTGCTTTTCTTTGCCAGATAATATCCTTCTCTTTTTCTCTTGACATTCTGAGATTCTTCTACAACGTGTCTAGGTGTGGATATTTTAACTTGCTTGGTTCTCAGAGAGTTTTAGCTGGAGCTGATTGGAATAGATGACAGGTCATACCAGAGTGTGAGATTTTGCTTCCTCTGGTCTCAAGTTTCTCACTCAGCTTCAATGGACACGGTAAAGCCATGTTTGGTGGAAAAAGTGATTATAGTCATTAATGTTTTATTCTCACCACGACTAATTTTAAAATTAGGAATTCTTTAGAGTAAATTAAGATGTTATCATTAATTAATCTGGGATAGAAGTAATAAACAGGGACACATGTAACTCTTTTTATAGATAATTCATTAGAATGGCTTTTAGTGAAATGTGTATATTGACCCTTGTCAATCACTTTAAGTATGCAGTCAATAAGATTAGTAGATATAAAAATGTAAGGAAAAAGAATCATTAAATATATTCTACACTCAGGAATCTAATGTATCACCAGATACTTGATGCATAAACTATGGACTATTTTAATAGTATCCTCTGTAGAGAAAAATAAAACTGAATTTCTAGTTAACACTAAGCAGAAAAGTGTACTACAGGATGATTAAACACTGAAATGGAATATCAAGTGTACCAAATATAGTGTAGAAAAATTTCTGTGGGACTGGGAGTTGAAAAGCACATTTTAAAAATATCAAAAGCATTAAGGTAAAAATGTATTACTTTGATCATATCCAATTAAAGGATTTTTGTCTCACCAAAGAACATCAAACACAAAGACAGAGATTTGGAGCAGGTAAAACCAACAAGTAATAATACAATTTTGTAGGAATAAATCTAACAAAAGATGTTAAGATTTCTGTGTTAAACCATAAAACCGTATTAAAATTATATGAAACAAGACTTAAAAAATTTATGTGACTACTTAGAAAAGAGTTTATCATTACTCAACTAGAAATTTACCTACTTTGTGACTCTGTAATTCTGTTACTTAGGTAAACAAGCTAGAGAAACCCAACACTGGTGCACATGCTTAACATGAGACAGGTAGAATACCCACAGCAATGCTGTCCAGAGAGCAAAACTCTGAAAAAAAGATCCAAAGGCACCTAAAGGGAGGTAAGCATGGAGTACGCACATATTCACATCCAATCGAATGACCTGTGGTGGTCCAAGTCAATGAGCTACAGAAACAAAAAAAAAAAAAAAAATCATGGCTGATTGTTAGCAATGCAGTATATGTCATATTAAGGGAGACAAGTAGTCCCCAAAGAAGAATGATGTGGTTTATAGTATCTTTTTATCAATATGAAAATAATTTATTCAGTATATGCATAGTAATTACATAGAGAAACTGTAAAATATATTTAAAAATAAATATACTAAAATTAAATTAAATGTATTTGGAAGCAATCCGCTATGTGAAAGGAAAGCAAGACCACCATGGGCAAGATTCAGGATGATGGTTGCCTGGTTTGGTGGGTGATACAGGATGTAAACTTAGATGTAGATCATGTCCATCATAGACTTTTGGGGGGATCGTGGTTTCCAAGGTACTTATTATGGCACTAAAATTAACAAGTGGGTAAAGGAAAGCGAGCAGGACATGCATGGACCAATTAAAACTCACCAGTAAACTGATTTGGTGTGCTTGTGGTGTAAGAAAGAGATTAAAGTTAAACCAACAGGAAACTAATATCTTTGGACCATGAAGAGAGCAGAGGATGTGTAATTTGCTGCCTAACTGGCTTAAACTTTCTTTGGACAGGGATCAGGCAGTTCAGGTGTTCTGAGGAAATCAGAGCTCAGCAGCCCATTCCACTAGACATGATCAGTATCCGCTGCTATATTACCCCAAGGTTTTGGATCAGAATATGGAACATTGTAACTATGCTTAATGAAAGTAAGCACTGAGCTTCAACATCCACGCTATGCAGAATTTTCTGGAGGGGAACACTGCCTGGGGCTTGACTCAGCCATCACCCTAGGGCCTCCCTGAACCACGTGCAATTCCCCTGCCTTCCTGGCTGGATTTCACACCAGTGACTGACTGACATGCTCCTCTCCCTCCCTCCACACTCGCCTGAGTAAGTCCTTTGTATCCTGTCATTTTCAACTTAGATGTCACCTGGGAAACCTTCCCCACCTCCCTACCACCCACCCGTCCTGGACTAAATTTATCTCTGTGCTCCAGTGTCTCCATGGTGCAGAATTTAGAAGATGAAACGTTTCCCAGACTGAGATCTCAGAGGGTGAAAATCTGTACTCCACGCATTTTAGTACCGCCTGAATTTGACTGCCCACCAAAGATCTGCGCTTTCTTTGTTTACAAGTGTATTTCTTTATGTGCAATTTATGAGTCAAGTAAAAGAAAACACCCGGCTTGTGATATTTTTGTGCTACTATGTTTTCTAAAACATTTGCAGTTCTGTTTATGTGAGGGATGTAAGTAAGGGCTGCAAATTATGTACAGCCCTGCAGTTGACTGCCCTCCCCACCTTAGTCAGGAATGCACGTGTTATAGCTCTGGTTACGAGCTTCCTTTTAGTCTGATGGCAAGGCAGCCCATCTGGCCAGAGAGGAGCTCATTTTCCAATCAGACATAATGCACCTTTTTTAAAAAATTAATTTATTTTGATTCATTGAACACAAATGGAGTACAGCTATTGTTTCTAATGGTGTGAAGTAGAGTCACACCATTTGTATAATCATACCTGTACACAGGGTAATGATGTTTATCTCATTATGTTATTATTATTACCCTCCCACCCGGATCCCACCCCTCTTGCAATCCACTCTTCCTCCATTCTTGCCTCCCTTTCACCCTGCATTATGTATCATCATCCACTTATCAGAGACATCATTCGGCCTTTGGTGTTTTGGGTGACACACACACTTGAGATAGTGCACTAATTTCCAGAATCTACAAAGAACTCAAAAAACTTTACTCCAAGAATACAAATAACCCAATCAATAAATGGGCTAAGGAAATGAGCAAACACTTTACAGAAGAAGATCTACAAACAATCAACAGATATATGAAAAAATGTTCAACATCTCTAGTAATAAGAGAAATGCAAATCAAAACCACCTTAAGATTTCATCTAACTCCAATTAGAATGTCTATTATCAAGAATACAAGCAACAATAGGTGTTGGTGAGGATGTGGGGAAAAAGGTACACTCACACATTGCTGGTGGGGTTGCAAATTAGTGCAGCCACTCTGGAAAGCGGTGTGGAGATTCCTTAGAAAACTTGGAATGGACCCACCATTTGACCCAGCTATCCCACTCCTTGGCCTATACCCAAAGGACTTAAAATCAGCATACTACAGTGATGCACCTTTGAGGAAGTGCAGTACTTGTAGGAAAACACAGCGACATGGAGTTTGTCAACCCATAGAACACATGTAAATGTTCACATAGACACTTTCTGCCTCTGATATCATTGGTGGGATTTCCCTATAATATATTTCTGGAATTTTAGAATTTCAGAATGCTGTAGAATTTCTTGGAGACATTAATTAGCACAAAATATACCTATTGCCAAATTATTTCATAATCACAATCCAAAACCCCCAGAGAGAGTATTCATACCATAAGAAGTGATTGGAGCTGGGCTTCATCTCTCTTCTATATTCGCATAGAATATAAATGATGACAGTATAAGAAATCTAGAACATTTCGAACACTCTAAAATATTCTTGAGCAAGCTTTTCTTTTTTCTCATGAGATGCTTCCCACCCAACTGCCGTTAACAAATATACCTTAGAAAGATCATGTGGTTAGTGAAAAGGGAATGAGATTTAAGTTGAGACAGAAAAAGTTTAAAGTTGGATCTCAGCTTATCACTTGAGTTCAAGTTACTTAACCTTGTGAGCCTCAGTTTCCCCAATGACAAAATGGAGAACGAAGGGTCTATGCGGTAGATTGGTTTAGGTCAGCCCATAGTGCATTTGGCACACTAGGGCAGAGAATGCAAGAATCAGTGGCCAGTTGCTATTCTTACTAGACACTACAGGAAGAGATGATCAGTCATTCAGATCTTTCATTTTCTGTTTTTTCCTCTTCCCTTTGGATGGGCTTAGATGTTTAGATCTGTATGTACATCCTATTTCCCAGGGAGTGTTTGCAAGGGTGAATGATACTCTGTAAGCCATCACTATCACAACCTTTTCGTGATAGGGACGCTTTCTGACTTCCTCTGAGTAACAGTTGGGGTTTATAACTGTCCTGATTGCAAGCAGTATGCTTAGTTTGTAGAAATGGTTACAAGAGTGGGGGAACAGTGATTCCGAGATAAATATCCTCCTTAATATCTTGAATGCACAGGTTGCCAAGTGAAAGAAAACCTGCTCATTGCATTCAGATTGGTTCCATCAAAACCTTGCACCCAATAAACAATTCTAGGTTTCATCTACACTTTTCCATGCTGTTTCAGAGACACATCTTCATTTCTGAGCCTAGAAGTGAAACTTCTGATCTGTGCTCGCTGTGAACATGTTACAGAGAGTGTTGGGAAGATGGCCCAGGTGCTGGTACCACTTCTCCTCTGGTGTAGGAAATGTGTTTGTTTCTTTATGCAGATCTGTGGCTCATTCCCCAAGGCTAGAATTTCTAACCAAAAAGAATCCTCCAGGTTTTCTTTGGCTCCCATCTCATCACTTCAAATACATAGGTGACTTTATTCTTTCTTAAAAAAAAAAAAAAAAAAAAAAACTTTCTTCCTGATTCCGAATGAGGATTTAGTTAAATGCCTGCTTAAGAATTGATGAGTAATTTAAAGGATTTAGGGGAACATTCGGTGCTATTATATGCAAATACATGCCACGCATGACTCCCTATGCCATTAACCTGGCAGTCATTTCATGCCTGACTCCCCATCTTATTAAGCTAGCAGTATGGAATATTTGATTTACTAAACTGGTATGAACTACTTAGTGTGCTAATATAGGAATATAACTTTTAAATTTCTTTGGAATAACTATCTTCGAAACAGATTCTTGAAGACGATAACATTATTTTGACAGCTGTGCTCAGTTTCTAAAAGTCTATTTTGGGAAGCTTCTTATAACTGGTGGAAATGTACCTGTGTGATTTGAATGAACCATACAATAATTGAAAATGAAAACCATCATAACAATAAGAGCTCCTCGGAATTTTGCAGCGAGTGATTCAACAACACAGGTAAATAAATTTGGTGGAAGCGATTGCTTCCAGACAGGATGTGTAACAGTGTGTGGTTGCCTGATAGTCTGCCACTAGGCTCCCGGTTACCACGATGCTCTAAACACTCTTTTTACAGCCAAGGCCCCCCTGGCTTTCCCAGCTTTTGTTGCCATAGCAGCCCAGCATTCCTTGGCCATTGGATTTACAGGGAAAAAAAGAGGGGGAAGGGGGCTGCATATTTGTAAAGTTGGTGCGGTGCCAGATGTAGCAGGAATTATAAATTCAGGATGCTGGAGCCTTCCCTTAGTGTCCATTTCAGCTGGTGCCTAATGTCACCCACATAATCACAAACCACTCTGTCATCATTCAGACCAGCTGCATGAAATGAGACAAAGGGAAATTTAGCAGCAACGAAGGGAATGGTAATTTAAAAGGCTTTTAAATGATGTTTTCTCTGTTCTTCAATCAACAATATTTTAAAGCCTTTAATTTTTTTTTCTTACAATAGGATTTCCACATCTCTTACAATAGGATTTCCACGTTGTTGTTGGCTTGCCCCATGACATATTAACACCAGGTTGGCCAAAAAAATGTCAGAGACTAGAAAGGAGGTCAAATAGATAAATGCAAAAGGAGTTGAAAGGAAATATTTACAGTAATCTTCATTTCTGCTAGACTTTGTGCATTTCAATTACGTAGGTAAATGTGCCTTTGCCCTTGGACAAAGGTGTAATTTGAACGGGAATGTTCAATGTTTACCAGCTACACCCTCAGTGCGGACTTCCAGGTTTGCGATATTATGTTCATTGTTCTTTTCAGTCATGACACGTATTTCAGAGTTCACGAGGCAACAGGAAAAAAAAAAATGTTCATGGGGGAAGAAAACCACGTGAATAACCCGGGGAAGTTGGTGAACTGTGACATGTGCTGGGCTCTCTCGCGCCATGAATATGGAAGGGGGACTGGCCTTGCCAGGAGGGGGGAAGGATGTTAGGCGGGGAATTTTTCCAAGAGAGAGGGAATATGAAATGTGTTTGCTTGCAGCAATTCCATGATTTTGGCCAGGATGCCCACTGGGATACACAACGGATGAAGTAATCTGTTAAAACTGGAATGGTTATTGGTAGATCATTGAAAATAGAGAAAGCTGTTACAGCAGAGTCTTTTCTTGTTAATTTTCCTCCTTATGAACTCTTTATCCTAAACTGTGAATAGTGCCTGAATGTAAGGATAAATAATTAGATGGATGGAACAGGACAGGGATCCCAGACATCAGCTCACCATTATCTGGGAAACTGGTCAACCTCAGCGGTGGGCTTGCGAATCAGTGGGGGAAAGGAAAGACTTCAGTTTTGGGACAATCTATATGGAAAAAAAATAATAAAAGATTTATATACTACACCACAGGGGGAAAAATGGAATTGAAATTTGAACAAAATAACAGTTTAAGGGAGGTATTGATTTTTTAAACAAGCAATGAAAGTACAAATTTTAAAGAAGAAATAACATGTTTGTTTGACAAGAGACAACATAAATACAATGAGAAGACAAGATAAAGTCTAGGAGAAGATATTTGTAATGCAATAGCTGGCAGAGAATTATTTGTCTGAAGCAGTAAATCACTCCTGTAAGTTAATAAGAAAAATAATTTTCTAAAACTCAGTTAAAGTGGCTAAATAATGTGAACAGATGACTCACAGAAAACCATGAACAGCCAAAGAACTCATGAAGATGCTCAGAAAACAAAGATGATGAACTATCTTACAAATATCAGATTGATACAAATTTGAAATCTAACAATACCAAGTGTTGGTTTTGATTTAGAAAAACAATGCTGATAGGAGTTTAAAATGTTGTCAGCGTTCTGGAAAAAAAAATGAGCATGCTATGGTGACATTTAAATGTGTCTCTAGCACTGAGCAATTGCATATGTGGAATGGTGGACAGGAAACGGAATGTCATGATATTAACCAAATGGGAAGTAAGCATGCTGCCACTTATTCACCATGCATTTATTGCGGGACATTGATGCCACACTGTATTGTGTAATACTGCATTAGAAAGAATCAAGTAGATAAAAGTTTTAACTTGAATAAGTGAGGGGAAAAATGTTGACTAGGAAAAGTAGTTTTTAGTATTAGATTTAAAATCAGATGCCATATGTAATCATGTAAACCTATGATTATGTTAATATAAAAGAGGCAGTTTATATAAGTATCTATTAAAGCATAAAACGTCCATAAAAGAAGAATATACTCCTGATAAAGAAAAAAGGGACAAAAGACCGTGAACTGAATCTCTAAGGAATTTTTTTTTTCTCTGAAAAAAGAAATTGAGCCAACCAGACATGAGGTGCTGGCTGATGGAGGAACACTGCACCATCTCTGAGGCCCTGTTGCCCAAATAACCAGGCTCTGAGTCTGAGCAAACCCTGAGTCTGGACCCCAGAGCCAATGTGTAGGAAATACGGAGGACAGAGGAGCCTCTCAACCCTCTCCAAGGGGTCGAAGCAGTGAAATCCAGAAACTGCTGTCAAGTCCAAAGGTGGATGGCCTAGCTCCTTCAACAAAAAACCATTCAAGTGAGGGGGGAGAAAGATATAGGGAAAGTTTAGAAGATAATTAGAAGTCCTATTAACCAATATCAATGTGAGGGTCCAAGATGAATACCCCTTCAGAAAAACTGTAAACTGTATTTAGAGAAAATAAAGCCACCCTTAACCTTCTAAGCTTGGCTTTTTCCCCTTAATATAATGGGTTCAAGTTCCATCCATTTTCTTGCAAATGACAGAATTTCATTTTTCTTTATGGATGCATGAAACTCCATTGTGTGTGTGTGTGTGTGTGTGTGTATGTACCACATTTTCTTTACCCATTCATCCATTGATGGACAATTAGGCTGGCTCCATAGTTCTGCTATTGTGAATTATGCTTCTATACATGTGGGTATGTGTGTACCACTGTAGTGTGATGACTTTCATTCTTTAGGATAAATACAGAGTAGTGGTATGGCTGGGTCCTATGTTGGTTCTTTGCCTAGTCTTTTGAAGAGTCTCCATACTGATTTCCATAGTGGTTGTACTAATTTACAATCCCACAAGCAGTGTAAAAGTGTTCCTTTTCCTCCATATCCTCTCCAGCACCTAAAGAAAAAGAAAGCTGGGATTTGGGGGGAAATGACTCATGAAAATTGAAGGGAGATTATTAGAGAAAAGAGACCAGGGAGAGGGAGGAGGGGAAGGAAAGGAGAATGACACTGGCCAAATTATATTGCTATATTGTGTGCGTGTATGAAAATGTAGCAAAAATCCCATTATGTACAACTATAATGCACCAATGAAAATATGGAAGAAAAACTTAACATTTAGGAGACAGTTGTAAATGTGAATACCAACTGCAAATTTCATGTTATTTTAAGCATGAAAGCTAAAATACAATGTATTTAGGACTCTATGGTCAATAATCAATTGTCAAAGCCAACATTCCCAGTTCTTGTTTTGCTACAAATTGAGAGCAGGGAGGCAGCAAACAGCCCTGAGTGAAGAGAAAGGCCCGTTTGCTCCCTCATTTTGCCAAAGTGTAGAGCAGCTGTCTCAGTTCATATGCAATATGCTCTTTTACATGCCGGAGATATATCAACCATGGAGCTGCTCAAACTCTATGAGAAGTAAACAAATAAACCCCCAAGTAAATGATTGATCATCTGCTGATAAGTGCTAGATAGAGAAATAAAGCAGGTAAGGATCAAGAAAGGGAGAGTTTTTACTTCATATCCTGCCAGGGAAGACCTTTGGCTAAGCAGGTGCTATTTAATTAAACAGAAAGATCTGAAGGACACACAGAGAGCCAGTAGCTGGGACCTAGAGAATTTCGGGCACTGGGAACCACCAGTGGGACCTGAGCTGGGACCAAGGCTGGAGTGGTCCAGGAGAGTGAAGAGGTCAGATGGGACTGGAGTGATGGAGGACAGCCAAGATCCCAGGGAGGCAGGGCAGTGGTGCCTGCAGAACCTCCCCAGTTCCAGCTGCTTCCTCCCTGGACAGCCCCTCAGTCCACCATGCCTCCCTTTCCTTCCTCTTTCTTGGTCATTTCTTCTGAGCTGCCTCTGCAATTCCCCACACTCGGTTGAGTGTCACCAAATGGGGTTTTGCCTGGTAACAGGCCACTATGCTCCTCCTCAGTTGCATGGTGCATTTATAATAATCTGGAGAGATCTCTCTTTTTGCCAGACTGGGAATCTTTAAGTAAAAGGAGAAGGTAAATCTCTTTTATCTCTCAGATCTTAAATTTGTGTCAGATTATCAGATGGTTCTTAAAAATATGATAATTTTAGTTGAATGGAAAATGTTAATTTCATTTGGGTTACTAAGTACATATCAATATTTTTTAATGTTTTCAAAAACAAATGTTTTGTACTGAGTTCCTTTTATAAGTTGACCGTAGTTCTCCATGAAACCTGAAGGATCACTTGATAGACTGATATAAAAGTTCAGCTTATTCGTGTTTTAAAAAAAGTGTAAAAAGTCTCTCTACTGTCCCTACATTATGATGTTCATAAATCCTAAGCAGTAGAAATGATAGCAATAAAAAAATAAGTTTTTAAAGGAAACTTATTCAGTATATTGAAGTGGCACTTTATTTTTTAAGAAATCAAAATTTAAATTACTGCACTTAGCAGCATCATATAATTAACTTAGTTGCTTTATTTTTTTAATAATGATTAATGTGTGGATAAATGACACTGCATTGTGTTTCATTTCTTCAATCTCAGTATTGAAATGTTTAAAAAGGTCGAGTCACGTCTTTAAAAAATTTCCATTATGTTTACTCTTCTGCATGTAAGACCTCACCAGAAACATTGATTAATCTACTAGCAAATGATTTAATTTCCAGAAAAATGATTAGCATTTATTTGCTTTTTGTATCCAAACCACAAACAGAAGCCCTTCTCAGAGATCATAAGTGAAAAATATTTTAGACCTAATATTTTGCTATAGTTGACTGCAGTCTTGTCTGTGTAACTCATTTATAATATTCACTCTATTATCTTTAAGGCTTTGTTTATAACACAACTCATTTTATTTGGATTAATAGCCTGAATGACATATCTTTGAGAATGCTCTTGGTTTTTAAGTTTTTTTTTTGTGACTCCTCTTATTTACATTTTATAACTTGATTATATGAAAATGCTGGATACAGTTTTTCAAAATTTTTGCAATTACTTTATTTTAGTTTTGACTAACGTATTAATTAAATTTATAAAGGCGCTTGGTGTGATTTTTCCACACACGCAGACAGGGGGCGCTGTTCACATATAACCTCCTTAACTCTTTCCACCCTCCCCACCCTTCCCTACCTCTGGTAATCGCTGTTATACCTTAAGTTCCAAATCCTCTAGTTTCCACATTTAAGACAGTACATGTCTGGCTGACTTTCTTTCTATGCCTGGCTGACTTCACTGAACATAGTGTCCTGCAGTTCCATCCATTTTGTTACCAATGACAGGATTCCATTCTTTCAGGTGAGTCACACTCTGTTATGTATCTATAGCACAGTTTCTTCATCTATTCATCTTTTGATGGGCACCTGGGCCCATACGGTAACTTAACTGTTGCGAGCAGTGTTGTAATAAACATGGGTCTCTTTGGGGTGCTGACCTCATTTCCTTTGGATGTACACCCAGAAGTGGAAGAGCTGGGTCATATGCTAGACCTATTTTTGATGTTTAGGAATATCCATACCTCCTCCATAATGGAAGTACTAATTTATATCTCCATGAATAGTGTATAAGAGTTTCTTTTTTCTCCACGTCCTCTCACATCTTGTTTTGATGGTAGCCACTCTAAGGGGAGTGAGATGATGCCTCATTATGGTTCTGATCTGCATATAGTTCTGATCTGATCCCTGATGGCTAATGCTATTGAGCATTATTTTTTTTTTTTTTGGTATATTTGTTGTCCATTTATATTTCTTCTTTTGACAAGTGTCCAACCAGATCATTTGGTCATTATTGGTTGGATTAATTGGCTTTTGTTGTTGAGTTTCTTGAGTTATTTCTATATTTGGATGTTACCCCTTTGTCAGCTGAATAGTTTACAAATATTTGCTTCCATTCTGCAAGGTAACTCTTCACTCTGTGTGTGTGCATGTGTGTAAGTGTTTTAATGCTTTGTAAGAACATTGCATACATTAGAAATATGACTTGTCCATCACATTTGTTGTAAAAGTTGTCTCCTTGGCTGTGTAGAAGTTTTTAGGTTTCTGTGATCCCATTAGTCTTTGTTTTTGCTTCCTATGTTTTGGGAGTTTCATCCCAAAACTCATTTACTGTACCAATGTCTTGAAGTGTTTCTCCTAATTTTCTTCTAGGATTTTCAGGTGTTTCGTTGAGGTCTATGACATCTTCTGAGTTGGTTATGTCAGTGGTGATAGAATGAAATCAAGTCTCACTCTTCTGCATAGGGGCAGTTGGTTTTCCAAGAACTAGTTATTGAACAGGCTTTCCTTTCTTCATTTTCTGTGTTGGTTGCCTTTGTCAAGAATCAGCTGGCTGGAGCTGCGCGGGCTTTTTCTGGAGTCTCTAGTCTGGTCGATGGGTCTATGACTTTGCTTTTATGCTGGTACCATGCTTATTTGATTACTATGACGCTTCAGTGTCTTGAAATCAGTTTCTGTGATGCCTCTAGTTTTGTTCTTTTTGCCCAAGATTTTGGTTCTTTGTGCTTCCACATGAATTTTAGGATTGCTTTTTCTAGTCCTGTGAAACTGTCATTGGTATTTTGATGATAATGTTACTGAATTTGCAAACTACATTGTGTAGTAAGAGCATTTTAACAACATCAGTTCTTCTAATCTGTGAACATGGGTGGTCTTTCCTTTTTTTGCCTGTGTCTTCTTCGATTTCTTTTGTCTGTGTATGGTAATTTTTATTGTAGAGGTCTTTTGCTTCCTTGGTTAACTTTATTTCTAAGTATTTATGTTTTATTGCTATTGTGAATGGGATTTTTCTCATGATCTTTTTTTCTCAGCAAGTTCAATTTTGATGTATAAAAATATTATTGATTTTATATGCTGATTTTTCATACCGAGATTTTGTTGCATTTATTTATCACTTTTAATATTCTTATGTAGGGAATACTTGGATTTTTTTTTTTTTACATATAGTCTCATATCCTCTGCAAACAGGAATAATCTGACTTCTTCCCTTCCTATTTGACTTCCTGCTTTCTATTTCCTTCTCTTGCCTAATTGCTGTGGTTGAAATTTCTAGTAGTATATTAAATAAGAATGGTGAGAGTGGTTCCCTTATTTCTGATCTTGGAATGTTTTCAGCCCTTCCTCCTTCAAATACTGTACACTATTGACTAAACCGAATTGGTGTGCATTGGCACAATCTTAAATTCAGATAAAAATATTTATTACTGTTAATTACTTTATTCCTTGTTTTCCAGAAATCTTCTGAAGAAGCATAAGTTCACGTACATGTTCATTAACAAAATAAACATTAAATATATCAAAACCATGTTACTTAGAGAAGAACAATTAAGGTGACTACGATACAAGAATATTTCCATTATGTTCAGGGAATGCATTCATGGAAATATGAACAGCTATGGATTCAATCTTTTCTGAGTCATTTTAACAAAATCTTTATGAAGATTATTTTCCAGGTGAGAGAGAAGATGATGGATTAGAAACAGGGTGCATTTCCCAGCAGTTCCTCAGCTTCAGACCCAAAAAGTGGGAAGACTGCTCCTCAGCCAGGTGGGTAACTAAGAGAATTCATTGAAATTCAGTGCTAGACTGTAAAATAAACCATCAAGACCCAGAAAGTCAGAAACTTTGAACATACATTAGAGATGTACCAGCTTGGCTGCTGAAGGGAGGGAGAGCAAGCGAAGAGAGAGAGGAAAGCACAATGGGGGATATTGGTTTGGGGAAACTAGTGAACAGAGAGGGAGGCTGATCTTTATGGACCCAGAGTCAATGGAGGAATTTGTCAAGTGAAAAGCAAACCAAAATTACTGTGCCCATGGTCGGTTGTTTGGCAGGAACCAGAGTCACTGGTGTAGGAACCATTTACAAGCACCATTACCTAGATTGGGAACTCATGAAGGAAGCTGTCAGTGGACCCAGCAGGGACCTACTGTGGTCACCAGAGTGTGCCTGAACCAGTGTGACTGACATGGGTACCAAGAGAATTGTGCCTGGGCATCCAGGCTCTGGGTACTGAGGCACCAGGGCTCCTTTTGCTGTTGGAGACCCACAAGAGCTCTTGGGAAGATACAAATAATGGCCAGACAAGAGTGCCTGGTGAATGTGAAACCTATGGACGTTTAGACTCTATACCCTAAAGTAGAATTTTTGGGAGGATCCTGAGATCCAAATATCCAACAGAGATTGGCATCTCCCAGCAACAGAAGGTGTGAATCAAATCTCAAATACCCACCAGCAGAGTTCCAAAGTCAGCCAAGACCAAATCCCCAATACTGGAACTTCCCATTAAGATCCCTGCACCAGCCCAACTGCAGGAGTACATCCCATGTCAGCACCCCCAGTTCATCCCACCCTGTACTGGGAGACAGGGAGCTGAGAGCTACTGGAACCAGCTTTGACTCCTGGCCTCAATGGCTGGCAGAGTGAGGAACATTAAGATGTGGAATTAACAACCCTAACCTTTGGCCCAAGGGTCACAGTGCCCCCAAATAAATATAAGGAACGAAAATCTATCTTTGCCTATAGTTCTGACCACCTCAGCAGAAACAAGCTCTTTCTCGTTAAAACTTATTCATCATTTTCTTAATTTTTTTATATTCTCCATTTTTATTCTTTTTTATTTAATTTTTAAAAATTTAAGTTCATTTAATTTATTATGTTATAATTTTTTCTCATTTTGCGAGGTTGTGTTGTGTGTATGGGTGTGTGTTCTTACTGCATGAATATGTTCAAGAAAAAATATATGTATACATATAATTTTACTTTCAGTTGCTTTCTTCTTCACCTATTTTTTTTATTAGCCTTGGTTTGACTTAGGTGGAGTAAAATTATACTTGGATTTGAGTTGTTCTGATCTTACATGTTTGATCAAAACTAGATGTGTTCCTCTTATTTCCCCATCTTCAACAGGAATATTTTGAATGTCTCCTGACATTTATGTAATTTCTCAGAGTGGAATTACTGAGTCTGAGCAATGTGTTACTTGAACTTTACTAAGTGATGAAAAATTAGTTTCCATAGTAGTACCGGCTTATAGTTCCCTCCTTACAGTATCTGCAAGTTCTTGACAAACTTCAGTACCATCAGACTTTCATTTATTTTTAAATCTAGTGAGTGTGAAAGTGAGGCTTTAATTTGCATTTCCTTTAGGAAGAAGTAAACATCTTGGAATAGATTTATAGTGTACTCTGTGAACTTCTGTTCCTGACTGTGGTAGATAGCCTCTAAGATGGACCCCAGTGACTCTTGCCCCCAGATTTTTACACTCCTGGGAAATCTCCTGAGTTTGAGTGAGGGCTAGAGTTAGTAATTTGCTTGCAACGAGCAGAACAAGATAAAAATTAAAAGTAAGAAGATGATGCGTCGATGCTGGGATCAGGTTACCAGCAGGCTGTGCCTCTGCCTGTTCTACCTCTTACTCCACCCGCCCGGGTGTTGGCTCATCTGGGCTGAGCCAGGGCCTGTCAGGAGCCTCACCAGGCCCCCTGGATAAGGAACTGAGGAAGGCCTCCCAGGAATCCCCAGCCCACAGAAACTGAGAAAACAAATGTTTGGGGTTTTATTTAGCTGCTGAGTTTTGGGATAATGGTGTTATACAGCAGTGGTGATGAACAAAGTGACTCTCCAGGCTGCCATCTTCCTAAGATGTCACGGGAGTTCTGTTTTTATCCTGGGCTCAATCATCGTCGATTCTGTATGTTGCACTATTTATTTTTTTCCAAATTGTAATGCTTGTTCTGTTGTGTTTTCTGATGAAAAATCTTTATTATATATATATATGGAAATATGAAATATATTATTAATATATTATATTGACCATACACAAAACACATATTACATATAGTAAGATATATGTTAATCTTTACCTGTCAAAATTCATTTTCATTGCCACAAAGAGGAACCATTTGCATTACTGTGGTCAGGAAACATCTGCATCCATCAGAGCCACATAATTTAAATCTCTATGGAGAAAAACCCACCTAAAGATAATCAAATATGCATGCCACTGTGGAATTAGATCATCTTCAGAGGGCTGGCTACAGTGTCAAGCCTCCCACTATAAGAACACCTAGGGGTCTCTTTTGTGACTTTTAAGAACTCATCCACATCCTCCTTGGCAGTTACCCTCCCACCTTGTGCTCATAGATTCTGTCTCTCTCTCTCTCTCTCTCTCTCTCTCTCTCTCTCTCTCAAGATTATTCTTATTTGTGGAAAGGCTTGTCCTGTAACTGGGAAAGCCTGGTTCCACTGCTGCCTGTGAGACAGTGCCTTGGGAGACAGAATGACAGGGAGGGAATAAGCCAGCAGTCTGGAGACTTTGGTCCTCAGAAAGGCTGCCCTGCTTAGACCTTGCAGGCACAAGGCTGATGTAGGGTCTAGAAGGAGGCAAATCAGACAGAGTTGCAGATTTTGGAGTGATCTGCTTTTGGATGCACATTGTAACGAGTGCTATTACCTGTAAGTCACCCAAAATCCTGAGTTCTGTAAACCTGAAGAAAAGTTATTGATTAGAAAGTCTTGTGATTAGAGTCTTTTTGTTCTTTTTCTCAGGAATAGCTAACCCTGCAGTTAATCATTAAGACACCAAAGGTTTCCCTCATCAGAGATCATGGGGAGGACAGCCGATAGGCAACTTCCTCTGCAGAACAGGGGAAGGTAGTGAAAAGTAACTTTTGCCAGAGGAGATCAGATGTTCTAGTTGAAACTGTGCAAATGACCTTATTGGCAGGCACACACACACACACACACACACACACACACACCCTGAAGTAATAAAGAAAACCTGTAAAAAGTTTCTGAATTTTGCCAGACACTCAGCCTGAGACTGAGGTAAGAGGATCAAAAGTTCCAGTTGTCCCAGCAACTTAGCAATACCCTGTCTAAAAGTAAAAAATAAAAAAGGCTGGAGATGTAACTCAGTGGTAAATATCCCTGGGTTCAATTCCCAAAAACAAAAAAAAAAGTTTCTGAGTTTTCAGAGTTCACCAACATATAGAAAAATTTCATTTTATATGAAAAGTAATCTATTATATAAGATTATATTGAGTATATTATATTCTATTAGTCTATTATATTAACAGTCTATTACATTAATTAAGTAGTCTATTATATTAAGAGTCAGAGTTTAAGAAGGAGAAGACTTTCCTCATATAGCTGTAAGAAAATAGAGCACGAAAATAACATCAAAAATATTCCAAATAAATAGTCATCAAGAATTTTTCTAATCAGCGTGGTGAGTGCTACTTTCTTCTTATTTGCTTAGATTGGGTCAGCAGTCTACAGAGTCCTGGAAATCCTGACTCAGTCCAATGCCATGTGTCCCCCAAAAACTCACATGTGAGACAATGCAAGAAGGTTTAGAGGAGAAATGATTGTGTTGTGAGAGCCTTAACCCAATCAGTGAATTAATTACCCTTTGGGATTGAGTGGTAACTGAAGACTGGGGGGATGTTGCTGGAGGAGGTGGGGCATGGGGGGTGTGGCTTTGAGGCATATATTTTATACCCAGAGAGTAGAATCTCTCTCTGCTCCCCGACCATCATGTGAGCTGCTTCCCTCCACTACACTCTTCCTCCATGGTGTTTTGCCTCACCTGGAGACCTGAGGAATGGAGCCTGCTGTCTATGGATTAAGACCTCTGACCATGAGCCCCTAAAGAAACTTTTCTTCCTCTTCAGTTCTTCTGGTTGGGTCCTTTAGTCACAGCAGCAAAAAAACTGATTAAAACAAATTTATGAAAACCTTCCAGGATTGCAAGGTCAACAAATTGCTTAAGTAGAGACAAAGAGACAGATGCAGGCCAGGATAGTTTCAGCTGTAAAATTCAGGCACAGGTAGAAAGTGAACACGAACATGAAATCACATTGTTCCACACATGAGGAAGACATTCTTCCCAATGAGTTCAGACAATTAAAATCAATTTGAGATAAAAACAGATTAAAAAAAAAAAGAGTAAAAGCTGGATTCTCCTGTTTCTCCTCTAATAGGGAATCAAAGTCTATCACTCACCAATAGTAATCACCAAATGGTCACTAGACTAGTGGGTCCATGGGCCTACTGTCTGTATTTGAATGACACACAAATAAAAGACTTAACACTTTCATGCAGTTGAAAGCAAATAAAAATAATATTGTGGGACACATGAATAAGAAATTAAAATTTCTATAACTATACTTGGTGTTATTGGACCCAGCCATGCTTTTTCACTTACATATTGTCTGTGGCTGCTTTTGAAATTGTTAAGAGCTGAATGTTTGTATCCCACCCACCCTGATCCAATCCATATATTGGAATCCCAACCCCCCAGGTGATGGTTTTAGGAGGTGGGACCTGTGGGAGGTTGTTAGCTCATGGCAGTGGGCCCTTCATGAGCACAGTCAGTAACCTTGTAAAAGAGACTGATGAAAGACACACTTTCTACCAGGTGAGGACAGAGGGAGGAGCCGTCCTCTGTGAACTGGAAAATGGGTCCTCATAGGCACCTTGGCCTTGGGCTTTCCAGCCTTTAGAACTCTGAGTAACACATTTTTGTTGTTTATAGGCTATCTTGTTAATGGCATTTTGTGTAGTTGTCTGTTATGGCTGAATCAAAAATACTCCCCCAAAAACTGATGTGTTGAAAACATAGCTCATTAAGCAAGGTTCAGAGATGGGGCTTTTAGGAAATGACTGGATCGGGAGGTCTCTCTCCTCATGGATTAATCCACTGCAAGATGAATGGACTACTGGAAGGTAGGACCTCGTTGGAGAAGACATGTCACTGGGGTCATGCCCTGGAAGGGATTGTCTTTTCCCTGGCCCCTTTCTCTCTTTGTACTTCTGGGTGCCATGATCCGAGCAGCTTTCCTCATCTGTACTCCTCCACCATGATGTGCTACCTCACCTTTGGGCCAGAGCAATCGAGTCAGCTGATCATGACTAAGAACTCAGAGACTCTGGGTCCCAAATAAATTTTTTCTCTAACTTTCTCTTGTCAGGTGTTTCAGTCACAGTGATGAAAATATGACTAACACACCATCTAAAAGGATTAAAATAGCAGTACAATGGCAGAG
>JAJEJO010049826.1:795363-869170 GCA_020662805.1 Glaucomys volans
AACATTACTATTAACAGCATTAGCCTCACTAGCCTTTGTGGAATGAATTGCCAGCGTTGACTGTGTATTTTCTTTAAATCTGTACTTTATCAAAGAATTTGATATGTGGTACTTCCTTTATAAGAATGTTCTAGAAGTTCTATAATTTCAAGCCCCCCCCCCCCATCTGAGAGGACTTTTGGTAAAGAACTTTTTGGAATCTTACATGGGAGAAAATTATTATAAGTGACTTGGTTTTTCCCTTTTGGATTTGGAGGATTTCCTTAACTGTTTTGTCTGTTTTAGCTTCTATTCCATTTCATTATGATAACAGAATATTATTTGGGGTTTTTTTTGTTTGTTTCATGGAGACCTTAGAAAACACGGAGCAGAAGAAGCAAGCCACGGCCACAGAATGTATGAGCACAATAAAATTGTTTTATATCAATGAGTTTTGAGGTGGTTTGTTATTTTTGTAATAGGTAACATGATATCAAGAAATTTTACTTTATTATTTTAAAGAATAAAAGGTTCCCAGCAATGGAGGCAACATTACAGGTCATAAGGTCCAATCAACCTTTGGGTGTTTGAATCCCCTCTAAATGAAATTGCTGGTCATCTTCATCTGGACCCTAGATGGACACCTCCATGTCTGGCAGTTTCCTGATTTAAAAAGCCTTCATATTCAGCCTAGAATTATTTATTTTTCTTCCAGGCTTTAGCTAGGAGAACATGATATAAAAGAAAAAAAAATTAGGATGACTGAAAAATCACCCATTAATATAGACCAGACTCAGATTCCAAAGGAGATAATGTATGTAATTGTTTTCTGGTTCAGTTTTTCTAACATTTAATAGAGTCACAGTAGGTGTTAACAGTTTTTATACTTTCTGCTTTTAACTTCTGTTTTCTATAAGACAAAGAAAATTTCAAAATGGTACTTTGTTCAGCATTCAATTTATCAGATACCTAGCAGACAAAAATAGCTAGCCAGAACTGACTGATTTTTTTTTTGTTATGAAAGTGTTTCTTTGAATAACAAGAAATATATTAGGATTTGTATGCCTATGTTCTTTTGCCTTTAATGAGGTACAAAAGCGCCATCTGTTTCTGTTATTTGTGCCCATGGCTCCCTACTAACCTCAATGTCCAGAATAGGTCATTTGTGAGTCATAGCTGGGCTTCTAAGGAGTTTATAATTTATTTAGTGATTAGCTGAGTTTTGTGATCTGATCTCAGGATAAGAAATTGTTTCCAAATGTCCATCAATTAAAAATCTTGGTTGGGGTTGTGTTTCGGGCTGACAAAGTTTCCAAAATCCTGAAGGCTTTGGGTCCAGGCTGGAATTTATCTTAGTTCTTCCTCTCTGGTGTCATTATAGCCATCTTAGGAATGGCCCCTAGTGACTTTCTGAACTTAAAAAGTCAGTTTTGAGGATCAATCTCCCACTCTCCAATAATTGACCCAAATATCATGACTATGATAGGTCCTGTCCGTTATGCCAGAGATTTCTATAAATCTGTATTTCCCCTGCAATCAGAAAAAATCCTGAAATGACTTCAGTTTGAAAACACTGAACTTACATCATCTGGTACTGATGAAGAAATTTTTGGAGAATAAGCTTTAAAAAAAACATAACTTTTAAATTATACTTTAATTTCATCTTTCCAGCACCATTATTATTTAACAACGTTTTGGGAGTTTTGACAGTACAAAAAACAAGGAGGCAGGAACGATAGATTTAATCAGTGGGAAAATAAGAATACTAACAAATTAATCTAGAAATTAAAAAGAAACAACTGAAAACTTCTAAAATAAATGAGTTGAATTATAAAAACTTATTTTAAATCTATGCTACCTGTAGTTAGTGAGTACATATGAGGGAAAATAAGTCTCCTTTCAAAATAATTTTTGAAATGTTCAGAAAAAGATCTTGGAATGATCTCATCTGTTTAAGACAGATCCCATCTGTTTATGTGAATAAAAGTCCATAATTTAATCAAGAAATAATTATTGAAAGAATCAAAATGCAGTCTGTAAAAATAAAATGTAAATTATAAAAAAATATTAAATAATTTAAAATAATTCTTTATGTTATCTTATATAATGTTGACTAAAATATTGGTATGTACAGTATTATTCTAATTATGTTTGCATTACCTTTATGAATAAAAATATAACCAAAAGGAGGTACGATGAATAGTATTTAATATTAGTTTTCTCTAAGCTTTACATTGTTGCTATTTTAAGTTCAAATATCCCTGCATTTCCAAAAATATTATGAGTATGTATTGTATAATTTGAGTAAAATTTTAAACTCTTAAAAATAATTTCAAGACTTCACTGAAAAAATATACATGTATACTTAAAAAATTGGAAAAATTAAATTCATTAAAAGTTGCAATCCCACAACACCAAATGCTGAATGTTTGTGATTCAGGCTGACAAAGTTTCCAATATTCTAAAGGCTGTGGGTTCATTCTGGAAATCAACTTAGCTCTTCATCTCTGGTATCATTTACAGCCATCTTAGGAATGGCCCCTAATGACTTTTTATTTTTACAGACTGCATTTTGATTCATTGTACACAAAAGGGTTACAACTTTTCATTTCTATGGTTGTGCATGATGTAGATTCACATCATTCATGTAATCATACATGTATATCGGGTAATGATGTCTGTCTCATTCCACCATTTTTCATACCCCCTCCCCATCCCCCTTTCATTTCCCTCTACGTAATTTAAAGTTCCTCCATTCTTCTCTCACCTCCCAACCCCCTCAACCCGATTATGTGTCATCATCCACTTATCAGGGAAAACATTCAGCCTTTGGTTTTTTGGGATCGGCTTATTTCACTTAGCCTGATATTCTCTAATTCCATCCCTTTATCTATAAATGCCATAATATTATTTTTCTTTATGGCTGAGTAATAATCCATTATGTATATATACCACAGTTTCTTTGTCCATTCATCTTTTGAAGGGCATCTAGGTTGGTTCCACAATCTAGCTATTGTGAATTGAGCTGTTATAAACATTGATGTGGCTGTGTTACTGTAGTGTGCTAATTTTAAGTCCTTTAGATATAACCTAAGGAGTGGGATAACTGGGTCAAAAGGTGGGTCCATTCCAAGTTTTCTGAGGAATCTCCACACTGCTTTCCAGAGTAGCTGCACCAGTTTGCAACTCCACCAGCAATGCAAAAGTGGCCTTTTTCCCCACATTGACCCCAACACTTATTATTGCATGTGTTCCTGGTAATAGCCATTCTAATTGGAGTAAGAAGAAATCTTAGAGTTGTTTTAATTTGCATTTCTCTAATTACTAAAGATGTTGAGCACTTTTTCATATATTTAATGATTGCCTGTACATCTTCTTCTGTAAAGTGTCTGTCTAGATCCTTGGCCCATTTATTGAATGGGTTCTTTGCATTTTTGGTGTAGAGTTTTGTAAGTTCTTTATAAATTTTAAAGATTAGTGCTCTATCTGAAGTGCATGTGGTCAAGATTTTTTCCCATTCTGTAGGGAAATTTCACATTATTGATCGTATCCTTTGCTGAGAAAAAACTTTTTGGTTTGATTCCATCCCATTTATTGATTTTTGCTTTGATTTCTTGTGCTTTGGGACTCTTGTTAAGGAAGTCTGATCCTAATCCAACATGATGAAGATTCAGGCCTACTTTGTCTTCTATTTGGTGCAGGGTCTCTGGTCTAATTCCTAAGTCCTTGATCCATTTTGAGAAGAGTTTTGTGCAGGGTGAGGGATAGAGGTTTAACTTCATTTTACTACATATGGATTTCCAGTTTTCCCAGCACCATTTGTTGAACAGTCTATCTTTTCTCCATTATATGTTTTTGGCTCCTTTGTCTAGTATGAGGTAACTGTACTTTCGTGGGTTTGTCTCTGTGTCTTCTATTCTGTACCACTGGTCTGCCTGTCTATTTTGGTGCCAGTATCATGCAGTTTTGTTACTATTGCTCTGTAGTACAGTTTAAGATCTGGTTTTGTGAACCTACTGCTTAACTCTTTCTGCTCAGGATTGTTTTGGCTATTTGAGGTCTCTTATTCTTCCAGATGAAGTTCATGATTGGTTTCTCTATTGGAATTTTAATTGGAATTGCATTGAATCTGTATAGTGCCTTTGGTAGAATGACCATTTTGACAATATTAATTCTGCCTATCCAAGAACATGGGAGATCTTTCCATCTTCTAAAGTTTTCTTCAATTTCTTTCTTTATTGTTCTGTAGTTTTCATTGTAGAGGTCTTTCACCTCTTTTGTTAGATTGATTCCCAAGTTTTTTTTTTTTTTGAGGCTATTGTGAATGAAATAGTTTTCTGAATTTCTCTTTCAGAGGATTCATCACTTATAAAAAGAAATGCATTAGATTTCTGCATATTGATTTTGTATCCTGCTAGTTTGCTGAATTCATTTATTAGTTCTAGAAGTTTTCTAGTGGAGTTTTTTCGATCCTCTAAATATAGAATCATGTCATCTGCAAATAGCAACAGTTTGAGTTCTTCTTTTCCTATTTGTATTTATTAAATTTCTTTGGTCTGTCCAATTTCTCTGGCTAGTGGTTCAAGGATGATGATGAATAGAAGTGGTGAAAGAGGGCATCCCTGTCTTGTTTCAGTTTTTAGAGGGAATGCTTTCAGTTTTTCTCCATTTAGAATGATGTTAGTTGTGGGCTTAGCATATATGGCCTTTACAATGTTGAGGTATGTTCCGACTACCCTATTTTTCCTTTAGCTTCATTTAATATATTTCCTGTATTTTCTATACTTTTCAAATTACTTTTTTATAATTGTTTTAATAGGTGCTGGAAACGTTTTGACATTCCTGTCATTAAGATATGGAATATCTTTGTTTCTCCTTTGAATATCATCTTGTTTCCAGTAGAATCCAGTAGATGCAATGGTGTGAGAATTTTTCAAGCTGGGTAATGAGAAAAAAAAATCAGATAAGTTAAGCCTGGCTTTTTCTTTTGGATTCTCACTCCAGGGCATCCATTCCCTAACAGGAGCAAACTAACCATCCATTCCATATATCCTGGGAACATACAGTAATGCGTGGATATTGGTTGTTACAGCTGGGAGGGTAGTGCTTCTTTCTTCTAGTGCCTGGACAGGGATACTGCTCAATACCCTACATTTCACAGGACAGAGATTTTTACTTACTGTCTTCCAGCCCCAAATCCAACAGCGTCCAGAGTCATCCATCTTGCTCTAAGCAAAGCCAGAGGATGTATAACAAGAACAAATACTTTGATATGTCATGCTGAAGAATCAAGTGTAAATTTTCTAAGAAGTCTCAGAAAAGCTCCCAGGTAAGAGCTTCCGGTTGTCAACTCTCAGCTATATGAGGGAACTAAACATTCATCCACCTGAGTCTTCAGATCACTACAGCTTCACAATACTTTGCTTCAACAGAGTCCAAATGAGAAATGCCCAGCCCAGCCATGTCCTTCCTGAATTCTTTGCTCATAAAATTATGAGAAAAATAAAATGTTGTTGTAATTCACTGGTGATTGGATTAAATTGCCAAACAAAAATGTTAATAGAGGGGCTGGGGATATAGCTCAGCTGGTAGAGTGCTTGCTTTGTAAGTACTAAGGCCCTGGGTTCAATCTCCAGCACCACAAAACAAAACAAAAAAATGCTAATAGAAAGTAATCATTGCTTAAATTCATTCACAGATTAGGATTTGTAAAATAGCTATAATTCTTTCTTTCTTGTTTATTAATTGGAATAGTTTATAAACTTCCCAGTTGACTATTTGATTATAGAAAGTAAGTTTGCATAGAAAAATCAATATGACTATTTGACTTTACAACCTAGTAAAACTACCAATTTTTAGAAAATAAGGCAATAAAACAGGAGAAGAAAATGTTAAGAGAAATTCTTGAAAGCAAGAAGAAGGGGTTGATAGATAACTAAAAAAGACAATAGTTATATTCACAATTGCTAGTTCAATAGTCACAATGGAAGACAGATTATCTAGTGGATGCTGGCTTCAATTTTCTGGAAGGAAATAACTACCATACTAGAATTTTATACCCAAGAAAATATACTTTGAGAATAAATGTGAAATACTGGCCAAATTCAAATTAATCATTAAAATAAAAAATACCATGAGGTTTTTGGTAGTTATGAGATTACTATATTTTTTCCAATTAAAGAAGAAGAGATTTGTTCGCAGATTCACTGACATCAAGAAGGGCCCCAATGACTGTGTTATACCAATGTGAAATGTCACAAAAGATGCAGTAATGCTGGGCTTGACCATAATGTGTTCCAAGGGATCTTCATGCTCCTTTTGCTCCTCTGTGACCAGAAGTAAAGAACCAAATTCCTGAGTCAAATGTCTAGAAAATGTCTCAGCATTTCTTCTGAACTCACATCAGACAGTAACATAAGAAAACAGTTTATAAAGTGTTAAGCTCCTCGCCTTTGGGACATGCTTTTAAAACAAATGAAGATTGATTTCTCAAATAAATGAAGTCCCTGACAACTAGTGAGACTGACATCACAGTCCGGAATATGAGGAAATTCAAATAGTTTGGTACCGATTCATTTGATAAACTGTTATCTCCAGGTAAATTGAGAGGAAAAGTTCCTATCTACTGAGGAAGGAACTCATGAATATGTCTGAAAAAACCCTTAGTGTATGGTGATTTCTGTTGGTAATTTTGACAACGTAAATGTAAGGAAGAATTAGCAGATTTTAGTAGAATTAAGAGGAATAATAAAAAATTCCAGAAATTCAGAAGCAAACGAGTTGGAAAAGGTGTTTCTAAATCTGTTTTAAGAGTTGGGATTTTAAAATGCCCCCACAAGCTTAAAATGCCCCCACAAGCAAAAAATACACAAACAAACAAACAATGCCCTCCAAATATTCCATTTAAGCTTCTTAGGTAAAATACTCAGGTTACAAGATGTGGTCTTTCCACCCATCTATTCCAGATGGTCTTGTGGACAAGCAAACAAGACTGAAAAGAACATTGGGTGGTCCTCTTATGGAAAACCTAAGTAAACAGAGCTAAGGTTTTGACAAAAATTGCGTTGCTGAAGAAACCATGAACCTCAACACAAAAGGTTTTGAGTTTTGGGGACATGAAACTGTATTTGCCTCCTTTGCATGAGTAGGAAATGGGTTATACGTATGTTAAAGGACCTGTTTTCTAATATCATATTAAATGTGTCTGAGTCAGAAAATTGAAAGTGAAGAACCTTGCAGAGGGAAAGACAAGGCCATAGTATAGAATGGACATCAGTTTTCCACCAAAAGAACAGATAGGTCTAATTCTGAAAAATTCCACACTCATGGCCTTCATAATGCCTGGTCCTGTAGGATTCCTGCCTGGCCACCAACCACTGCTCTGTTCCTTCCAGTTTCCTTTCAAACAATAATAATCTTCATTCAATTATCCTGCCCCTGTTATACAGTGGCCTGTTGAGAGCATATAAATAGTGGAAGATAACTCTATTGTTTCAGACAATGGTTTCCAGAAACAAGACAATGTACATTAAAGTTTGCTATGATTTGCATAAGAAGTGTCCCCCAAGGCTCCTGTGTTGATGCAGGAATGCTTAGAAGTGGAATCATTAGATTATGAGAGCTGTAAACTAATCCGTGGATTAATTTATTTGATGGATTAATAATTTGAAAGGATTAAGTGGGTGGTAGGCAGGGAGTGGAGTTGGAGGAAGAAGTCCCTAGGAGTGTGCCCCTGGAGATTTTATATTGTCCCCCTGGCTCTCCTTCCTCATTCTCTGGTTTCTGTCATAGCTGATTAGCTTTCCTCTTCCACACACTTCTGTCATGATGTTCTGCCTCCCTTCACACCCAGAGCAAGGGAGCCCACCAACCAAGGACTAAACCTCTGAAACTAAGGGCCAAAATAAAGCCTTTCTACTCTAAGTCCTTCTTGTCAGTTGTCTTGGTCACAATGATGAAAGCCTGATAGAGAAGGTGATACATAGCCACTAAAGTCACCAGTCACCATGATGAGGGTTCACCTTGGCAGTGGTGGTTGGGAATGGCACTCTCTGCAGTCCTCAGCTAGACACATCTCTTTTCACTTTACAACTAAGAAGGCTGACTTAATAAGTTATAGGATGTTTTAAAAGGCGTCCCCCCATTACAGACAGAGAGCATTACAATGGAAGTGCACTTGGAAAAGGGAAAAACTTGAAGACGGACATACTGATGCAGCTTGATATCCATGTAGTTAAGTGAATTTGTTTTTAGAAAAGGATACAAAATTGAGTTTAATTATCACTGGGAAAGTTGAAGTTTTCTGTTTTCCCCTTTTAACCTTTTGTGCTACCATTAAACTATTGTCAATGAGTCATCATAAGCAAAGCAAAGTAGACTGCAGGTGTTGATAATGATCACTTATATATTATCACACTGTTCCAAAGCTGCACTTTGATACTTATTCCAGATTTAGCTATTTTTATTTTAATTGGTACTTTTAGAGATTTGGTACCTATCCAGCTGGCATGGTCCAGCAGGTGAGGCAGAGAAATGGCACTTTTGTCATGGAAAAAATGAAAGTCAATTGACTAGCATCTATCAATGATAATCTGAAAGAGGCCACTGTTCCTTTGTTGACTCAGGTACTCAGAAGATAATGGCTGAGGGTATTGTCATCTGGGAGGACTTGTACACTTAGCGCACAAAGAGATATTGAAAACACCCACAAAACAGCATGAGAAGCAAAGAAGAAACATTAATATAGTTTCGCAATTGTTGATTTTGATGTTTTATCTATCACTAATAAAATTAACCATCACTGGTCAAATCAACAAGCCAATGGTTGAGACACAAACAATAACCTAAAAATAATGTATTTGTTTGCTAGTCATTGAGGAACTTTGCACATTTCTTTTGTATTCCCCTCACCAAGGTCTTAACACAGGCTATATGCCTAAAGTGAGTATCATGTTTTACAAAAATTCAATACATGAATCTTGCAAATAATAGCTATGCTATCCTTACTTGTTGATGTTGCAGAATCTTTAAATCAGAAATAACTTACTTATTATAGTACACACATGTAGGCATTTTTAGGTCATTTAGCATGAATTTCAATAGTCTTGCTTCCCAGTCATGTGAATTTTGTGTTAGTTATACTCGAGAGACTGTATTCTCTGATCTGTGAGTTTACAGGGCAAAAATTTTTTCATATAACCATTAGCTCCATTTGAGTCCCCAGTACTTCCCCTTTCCATTCCCCTCCTTCTTCCCCCAATCCCCTCCCTCTCTTTATTCATTTATTTTAATTGGTGCATTACACCTATATATAAAATTGGATTGTGTTGTGATGTACTCAGACACACTCACAGCATAATTTTGTCCACTTCACCCCCCAGATCTCCTTCCCGTCCCCATCCCTCCCTCTTAGTCCCTGGCCTCTACTCTAGTGCTCCCACTTCTATTTTTGAGAGATCCCCTTTTGTTATTTTCCTTTGTAGCTTTCAAATATGTGAGAAAACACTTGACCCTTGACTTTCCGAATCTGGCTGATGTTTATCCTACAGGGATTGTATGCTCTGGTGAGTTAGTTCACTGGAAATCTTTGATATCTGACTGCAAGCAGATTTTTACTCCATTTCCTTCTTCAACCAGTTTGAAACACCTTAGCTTTTAAAATAAATGTCATAACATGTAAGAAGGTAGAATCTGACTAATCCAAAAGAGTTCCATACTAGTTTTCTTTGTATTATTTAGAAATTATGCAGCTAGGTTGTTCTTTTTAAAGAAATTTGTTGTTTTAGGATAAGAAATGTGAGACCTTTTCGCTGACTTCCCTTCATTAGGTTAATGGACCAGTGTCATGGCTTGAATTCAAACCAAGAGAGTAATGCTATGTTGAATTAAAGAATGATGACCAGGGTTACTCACAGATATTTATATATATTTTATATATACACATATATATACACACACACACATATATATGCATGTGTGAGTGTATAAGGACATGTAAGTTGGATGTTTAAATATATATATATACGATTATATGTAACATTGAATATTAAATTCAATATGGATTTGATGAGAGTACATACCTAGTGTTGTGAGTTGAATTTTGTCTCCCACACAGATATGCTAAAATTCTAATGCCCAGTACTCGTAAACATGACCTTATTTAGAAATAAGGTTTTTTCATTAAAGTAAAATGAGGTCATTAGGTAGACCCATGATCCAGTATGACTGAAATCATCGTAAGAAAAGGAGACCACCCAAAGAGAACAGCATTTGATCCCAGAGGCAGACCAATCTGCTGCAGCTATAAACCAAAAGATTGCCAGGAAAGTACCAGAAGCTAGGAAGAGGCAAGGAAGCATTCTTTCCCAAAGATTCCAGACAGAGCATGGTGCTGCACATGCCTTGATTTTGCACTTCTATCTTCCATAACTATAATAAAATTATTTTTAAGTCACACAGTTTGTGGTCCTTCATTACAGCGGCCCTAGGAAACTGACCCAAGTAGCTGCAAACATCTGTAAAGAAAACTAAGTTTAACAGGCGTTTAGTTAAACATGTGAAACAAGTTCACATTTTGATAACACCTTTTATTCCAATAACTTATCCAAGGTGGGTAAAATATAAAATAAGAAAGTCAGAAGGACAATGCCCTCCTGAAACACAAAGGCAACATCACTTTCGGCAGAAACAGAAAAGAAATGCAAGGCTGTGCATAGAGCAGCTGCTGTGGTATGTCTGACTTTGCACTCTCAGTAGGCAGAAGTTTTCAGGACATGAAGTGCATCCTCAAGAAAGGCACAAATCTGACATTTGTTACTTGAAGTCTAGAGATGGTTATAGCTCCTGGGGAGATAGAGAATAGACACAGTTATGGCCCCATGACCAGAAGATGAGCAAACCACCCCAAAATAAATGAAACAGAGAAAATAAAATTTACCAAGCCCACAAGGGGCCAGACATGCTTATTTTATACCTGCCATTTTGGAAAAAAGAGTACAGACACAAAGCTAGCGGACCCCTATCTGTCTATACCACAGTAATTAGCAAAGTATAAGCGTAGCTCAGCACTGTGAACTAATGTTAAACCAAGAATTTTGGTGGGCAAGTGAATACACCCTAACTAATGAGGGTATTTTCCAGGTTTCCAAAGACAGTTTAACCTCATATTACCCATTACTCCAGAATCTCATATCAAAAAAAATCAAAGAAGAAAATAAACCATATGATGACAAATGCTAAAAGTTTCTGTAATGAATTTCTAAACTCATTTGTTATGGCTTGGATGTGAAGTATTCTCCCAAAAGCTTACATCGAGCACTGAAGCAAGGTTCAAAGGTGAAATGATTAGACTATCAGGAGACACTCCAACTGTGGATTCTATTAACCAGTGGATTAATCCCTTTGATGGTTAAATATTTAAGTGGATTGCTGGTGGAGTAATCAACTGTGGACAGGTGGAAGAGAGCTGGGAGAAGGAGGTCACTGGGCACAGGCTCTTTGGGATTCTATTTTGTCCCTGGCTCCTCACCAGCTGGCATCAGTTGAGAAGCTTCCCTGCACCCCTCCCTTCCACCATGACTCTCTGCCTTACCTCAGGCCCACAGCAAAGGAGTCAGAAAGCCATGGACTGAACTTCTGAAACCATAAGCCATAATAAACCGTTCCTCCTCTATGCTGTCCTTGTTAGGTATTTTGGTCACAGGAACAAAAAGTTGACTAGCACATCACTCTTGGTAACTCACAGTTAGACTGTAATTATTTTTTAATTTCCTAGCTTAACTGTAGGCATGTTTCAAGTTGCTACAAGAGGAGCTGGGGTGTGGCTCAGTAGTAGAGCACTTGCCCTGGCTGATTCCCATCATGCGTGTGATGCCCTGGGTTCAATACCCAGCATTGCGACAAAACAATCAAAAAGCTACAATAAAATGGTGAGATTTAAATGCAGCAAGGGACAAGAAAATGGAAAATGACACCAGGTATACAGCTTCTGGTCAACAGCAAAAGGCAATAATTGTCAATGTCCTGCTCAGAAATGGTTGCAAGAAGGGGAAAAAGGGAAGGAAATTAGAAAAATAATATTTACAAAGAAAGATATAAAACTGTTCTTATTTGCCTTATGACCTCCTGAGATTGGATTGAGAATTCAAGACAGAGTCTTAGAACTAATAAACATACAAAGTTCAATTATTTATTTCCTAATAGTGAATATATTGATACTTAACAAAAATAATGAGTAAAGCATGTTATTTATATTTTATCTGTAAGTAATATAGAGTATAAAGTTTATGGGAAATATTGGAGATCATAAAAAATAATACAAGTATAAAATTGCATTACTATATTTTTTTTGGTTGGGAAAATTATGGTGCACCCCAGATTCATATCTAAATATGATGTGATTTTAATGATAAACATTCGGAGTCTTGGATAGAACTTGAAAAGTACAAAAGCAAATTCATGTGGCTAGAAATAATCACCTCAATTTGAAGAATTGGGATATTAGACTTGATCTACCAGGAATTGTAATCAATAAGTAGTAGAGATATTGATGTGGGATAAACAAATATCCCAGTAGCTTACAGGAAGCCTAGAAAGTGACACACTCATACATGACAACCACAGATGATGGAGGTGGCGTTACAAATGAGTGGGACAAAGTTGGGTGCTACTTATTGTACTAGGACAATTATTTCTCCATATGGAAAAATCATATTACTTACTTTAAAGCTCTTTGAGGAAACTATACAATAATATCTTTATGACTCTGAAGTAAGGAGAAACTGTCACTTGAGACCAGAAGCACAAATCATAGAGAATTTGAGTGTATTTGCTGGATCATATGTAAGATATTTTGTACCAAAAGAAAACAAAAAGTTTACAAGCTGGCTTCTTTGGCACACGCCTGTAATCCCAGCAGCTCAGGAGGCTGAGGCAGGAGGACCCTGAGTTCAAAGCCAGCCTCAGCATCTTAGTGAGGCCCTAAACAACTTAGCCAGACCCTTCTTCTAAATAAAATATGAAAAAGATTTGAGGATGTGCTTCTGTGGTTAAGCACCCCTGGGTTCAATTCTTGGCACCACCACCCACCTCCACCAACAAAATAAAATCACCTGTAAACAGAGTGAAAAGCTAGCCATGGACTGAGAAAAGATATTTGCAACTCACAAGTAACAAAGAGAAGTACCAAATGCCCAAAGAAAATATGTGGAGGATATGAATACGTAACTCACAGGGGATTAAAGAAGAATCACCAATAAATGAATGAAAGGTTGCTCCCCTGTCTGAGTAATCAAGAAAGTACAAATTAGAATATGAGAACCGTTCATACCCATCACTGGGAAAGTGGAAAACTGAAAATAACAAGCATTAGAGAAACAGAAACTCCAAGTTGCTCCTCACAAGATTGTTAAATAGTTCAGATTACCTGGAGGTGTGTTTGGGAACATACAGTGAACTTCTTAAACTCCTGACACAGATGCTTTACCATGGGATGCCATGGAGACACTGGTGTCAATGATGGGCAGAAAGACAGCAGGGCAAGATGGCAGAGCGGAAGTGCCCTTCACACGAGGTCAGGGCCACAAAAAGAAGACAGATTCTGAGGAGAGAGAGGAAGAACTCTGGGAACCGAAAGAGAAGGGACGAGAAACAGCATGGAGAATCAGAAAGGGAACTCAGAGAAAAGTCTGAAAGAGCTGGATGGGAAATCCCATGTGCTAAGCACAGGTAAGACGGAGGAGGCAAGCAGTCCTGCTGATGACAGCAGCCCCGCAGTGCCACACGCTCGAGAAATCCGTGGTTTTACAGGATATACGTACAATATGGGGATCTGGTCCCAGTGTGGCTCCTCCTACACAACAAACTAGCCTTGAAGAGGAAATTCACAGCACTGCTCAGCAAACCCTCAGAGTGCTGTAACTGGGAGCCAGCAAAGGCCCTATTGTGAGGTACTAAACTGCTTTGGGGCCCCAAAGACCTGGAACAATCACCATGCAGGGTCCCTGTGGAGGCCCCGCTGCATGGACCGGGTGGAAGCTAGCCACAGGACAAGTGCAGCTTGGGGCATGCGTGAAACAAACCTGGTGAGAGGTTTAAGCAGTGGGGGGCACAGCCGTGAAGGGCAGGGGAGAGGAGGGCACAGTGGTCAATGGTCCCATGCTCTGTGATGAGGACTAAGGACGGTCCTTGGTGGTTTTGCCAGGGAAACAGGCCTGAGAGTTTCAAGACATGCTGGCAAGGTCCTGGGTTCCTGAGCTCTCCCCTTTAGTACAGACCTGGGTTTACTGGCTGCTCCCACTCAGAGTCATTCAGAGGACACCTTGACTTGGTCATTTGCCAGGCCTTAGGCTCACAGAGGGAAGACCTCTGGGTTGAATATGTATCTGCCTCCAAATACCTCTGAATCTTAGTTGGTGAGAAGGACTTGCTACAACCCCAGCCTGAGGCACGCAGATTGAGGGCCCGTGGAGCACTGCATGCCAGCCCAGCATGCTACATACCAGCCAAGGCTCAGCTGGTAAGGGAGTCCAGTGTCTCTTCATGACCATGACCCCATGTGTGAATGCAGAGATTCTGGAGGGAATGCAGCCCTGGTGTGTCCTGGTTCCCTTAGCCTGCCCAAGGGGAAATGCTGGGAGCTGCCTTGTACCACTCTGACTTGTCTAGTACGAGTTGAGAGAAAACACAGCAAGCCCCAGCTAGGACTCCCCACACAGCCTCCCCTTCCTGACAGCCTCCAACATTACAAGACCTCAAAATAAGGGATTCCAAAGTCCTTCAGCTAGAAGGACTTTCTGACTTAATTTTCCCTCTGCCTATTTTATCTTCTATTGTTATTACTATTTTTATTTCTGTTTTTCTTATTACATTTTATTTTTCATACTTTGATGACATTTTTTTCTCTATCCTCTTCATTTTCCCCCTTTTAAAAAAATTCTTCTTTTCCCTGTGCTTCACCTACAGTACTGCTCTTCTGTTATCTTTTAAAAATTTTATTAATTTTACTTCTATTAATTTTTAACTTTTTAATCTATATTGTTTTTGTCCATTTCTTTTCTGTCATTATTGATGTTGTAGCTGTTATTTTTATTTGTTTTTTACTGCCTTTATTTATTTGTTTTGATGTTGTTTTTCTTATGATTTTTTTTTCCCTTCTTTCCCAAGCAGAGCCGAGGACTGAGTCCAGCATCTTGAGACTGTTGGATGGGTGCTTTCAACCCAGTTGAAAGGAATCACACCTTACTCCAGCCATGACCTGGTCCAGTAAAAACCTTGGTAGATACTTCAACTTACAGACAGAGAGATAAAAGCTCCCAGCCATTGACCTGGACTCAAATAGGAATGGCTAGGAGAAGGGACCTGAATTCCCACTCCTGGATATTTACCTCTATAGCAGAGAGAAATAGCACAACTTATGTGAACAGCTCTTATGAGCAACCTCAGCACAGGTTGCTGAGCCTTTCCAACACATTTCCAACAAGATGGGAGGAGTGGCCACAGAAGGTGTATCCCTTGTGCTCCATCATCTACAAGACACCAACCTGAACTAATGCAGGGACCCTACTCTTGTGAGATCTATAGACAAAGAGGGTTCCTCAGGCTTCAACACCCTTGCACTATGTCAAAACTCACTAATCAGAGCTAAAAAAATCACAGTGAAACTGCACTATGAAGCCCGTTTAGAATTAAACTCAGCACACTGACATCACGGGGTACACTGTAAAGAGAAGGCTGCTCAGTGAGCAAGTCCTTGCATGGAAGAGGAAGAGCTATCCAACCCCAAGATGCTACATCTCAACATAGAAATACAAGAAGTATAAAAAACGCCAGAGGGCCTGGGTCTGCCAATAGATTGTGACTATAGTGACTGATTATAGAAATGATGAAAGGGATGAAATGCCAGAAAAAATAATTTTTAAAGTGATTTTTAAAATGATCAGTGAATTCAAAGATGATACACATAATTGCTGAAGGAATTATGGAAGAAAATATGGGATATGAAGAACAATTTGATAGAGATTCTGAAAAAGGACCAAACTAATCTTGGAAATGAAAAGCTCAATAAATCAAGAGAAAATACAAATCAGTTGAAATCTTCATCAATAGACTAGATCAAGTACAAGAAAGAATCTCAGGACTCAAAGCCAGGCTGACCTGAAAGTAGAAGAGGAAGATTAGGGAAGGGGAAGGTCTGCAGGGATGGGTGTCAGGCGACAGCAAGAGAGGGGAGTTGGGGTCTGGATCTGATAAAGCATGATGTATGCATATGGAAAGACACACTGAAACTCATTAATTTGTACAATTAATATACATGTCTACTCATAATAAAAAAGAAAAATTAATGAGACATGTACAAGAATGATCATTGCAGAATAATTCATCATAGCAGAAAATGGAATAAATAAAGTTTACATCAACTGGAGAAAACATAAATAATTATTATGATTCATCTAACAAAGAATGTATGTATTTTAAAATGCATTTGATAGATGTGTGTGTGTATGTCTGAGCATGGCTAAATCTTTTTAACAACACAATAAAAAGTGAATTATAGAATGTGAAGAATCATATGCCAGTTATGTGCATTTTTTAATCATCCATGTCATACGAAGTAAAATAATGTATTTGTATTATAAAATTTAAAAATACAGGACAAAATAAGTTTTTAAAAAATATCGGTTTGCCTTTAGATAAATGTTTTTATAGAATTTGAAATATATTTGAGTTGGAATACTGGAGTTACCACTTTTCAGTAGACGAAATAAAACTCTATGAATTAAAAGGACACAAATATAATGAACTTTAAAAACCTATATGTAATCCATAACCAATCTTTCAAGTTGTCCCCTGAGACTTTTGTGAGTACTGCCAATAGGTCACAGCATAGCTCACTGTGCTTCTCTGCACTTCCTCTTCATTCTTCAAATGACTCTAGGGTTGTTCTCTTGAATCAGTTTGGAATTTTGGACTCTGAGTAGCAGATATCCTGATCATGGTCATGACCAGGACACAGGACAGAAACACAAGCTGTTTTTATTTTGAAATTATCACTTGGTTTTTCAATTTACCAAATATTTATTGACATTTATTTCTATCATTTTAATTCAGGGGCTCAGTGGAGAATGAAATAACTACTGTTTCCCACTCAATGAAAGGGTCATGTATTCGGCTCCTTTTCAGACCCCTAAGAATCATTGTCATTGTCTTCTTCCCTCCTCCTCCCTTTCCTTCCCTCCTTTCCTCTTCACCACTCTCTTTTTCTGCAGCAAAAATGTCACGTCAGCATTTTTTCTTTATTGCTTTTTTTTCAGTTATTTTATTGAGAAACTTCGGAATGCTCAATTTTCATCATTGTTATGGTTTGAATGTGCCATCCAAAGTTCAGAGGTTGCAAACTTCATCCCCAAAATCAACAGTGTTGAGAAGTGAAACCTCTAGAAGGTGATTAGGTTCCAAGGGGTTGTTGTGGTTTGGGTGGGAGGTGTTCCCCAAAAGCTCACGTGTGAGACAAAGCAAGAGGAGAAATGATTGGGTTGTGAGAGTCTTAACCCAATCAGTGAATTAATCCCTGATGGGACTGAGTGGCAACCAGAGGCAGGTGGGGTGTGGCTGGAGGAAATGGTTCACTGGGGGCATGGCTACGCGGTATATATTTTGTATCTGGAGAGTGGAATCTCTCTTTTTGCTTCTTGATCATCATTTGAGCTGCTTCCCTCTGCCACACTCTTCCTCCATGATGTTCAGCCTCACCTGGATCCCCGAGGAATGGAGTTGGCTCTCTATGGATGGAAACCTCTGAAAACGTGAGCCTTTAAATAAACTTTTCCTCCTCTACAATTGTGTTGGTCGAGTCTTTAAGTCACAGCAACAAAAAGGCTGCCTAAAACAGGAGACTCCCATTATGAATGGATTAATGTCAGTAGCATTAAATGACTGGTTGCTGTGGGACTAAATTCCTGATGAAAGGGTGAATTTCTTCTCCTCTCCTTCTTTGCTTTCTCACAGGGTGGTTTGCCTGTGCACAAATGTGCCTCCTGCTTTCCACACAGAATGATGCAGCAATAAAGCCCTTACCATATGGCAGCTCTTTGATCTTGAACTTCGCAGCTTCCAGAACTGTAAGAAATAAAACCCTAGTTTTTTTTATAAACTAGTCCTTGGAGTTTTGCTATAGTAACACAAAACTAACTAAGACAGCTATCGAACGTAAGTAATATGGTTGGCCTTGGGTTCAAGCACCAGCGCCACAAACACAACAGAACTAAGACGTTATAAACAGGGTTCCCTGTAGAAAGTAATACGAAATTCCACTAAAAGCAATTACCGCCAGGCGTGGTGGCACACGCCTGTAATCCCAGCGGCTTGGGAGGATCAGGAGGATGGAGAGTTCAAAGCCAGCCTCAGCAAAAAGTGAGATGCTAAGCAACTCAGTGAGACCCTGTGTCTAAATAAAATACAAAATAGGGCTGGGGATGTGGGTCAGTGGTCGAATACCCCTGGGCTCAATCCCCAGGTCCAAAAAATAAAAAATAAAAAAAACAATTACCTCTGACTACTGCCCAACTTCAGGGCCCTCTTCCTGCATAAAAGAGAACATTCTGCCCAGCATGGAGGCACACACCCATAATCCCAGTGACAGAGGCAGGAGTATCACAAGGTCGAGGTCAGCCTCAACAATTTAACAAGTCCCTAAGCAATTTAGTGAGACCTTGCCTCAAAATAAAATATAAAAAGGGTTTTGGACATGGCTCAGTGGCAACCTGTCTCTTGGCCCAATCCCCAATACCAAAACAAAACAAACATTTCTCTGGAGAAAGTGAGTTTATATTAATTTTTGGTGGCCTTTTACAAGGGACCAGTTGACATAAGTTGCACATTTATGCCTAATAATTACAGAGCACTATAGAGTTTTAAAAATGCTTTCACATTTATTTTATCATCAAGTTCCTAAAATAATACTCTAAGGTCGTAAATGTGGTGGTCTCTCATTTACATCTGAGAAAATTGAGATTTCAAAAGGCAATGTGACTTGACAAGACCATCCAGCTAGTGGGAAACAGAACCCATTCAAATTTAGGTCTTCTGATTTTAACTGCAGGGTTCCTTTTATATGCTCAGGTGCCCTCTTCTATTATAGAAAGGTTAAATTGAAATCTTGGCATTGTATACTCATTTTTTTTTAAAGTTGTTGGTAGACCTGACCATTCCCTCAGCAAAGAAGAACTGGAGTATTATTGTACTTCAGATTTGAAGAGGAAGTTCATAGGATAATGCATACAGAAAGCTCTAGTTAAAACTTAGTAGAAACTGTATGGAGTAGAAAAAAAAATGCTTTGAATAATCTTAGTACAAATTAGAAGAATGTAGTAGAATTTCTGTAAAAGTGTCACAGAGGTAACACACACTGTTGCCATCCCAGTGTCCGGGGACATTTCCATGGTTCCTTTGTACTCATTCTGGACCAGGGCAGGGCTTGCCCTGTGTACCACCACCTCTTTCTGCAAGACTTCACCTTCTCTCTGGACAATCATGATTATACAAGCGTCCTAGGCTGCTGGGGTTAGGGTAGGAGGGTCAACAGGGGACACAGATGGAAGTCAAGGGACAAACATGCATGAGACCCCGTTGGGTGATTGTCAGGAATAGGCTGACCTCCTGTTTCCCTGACTTCTGCTATATTCCAGGAACAGCTGGTGAGAGGCCCCAACTCTGTCACTTTTATTTCCCCACACTCTCTGCTGCTTAACCATACTCTTCTGTACATGGCACCTCTTCATGGTACTGGGAATTGAAAAACCAATGAAAATCTTGATCTGTTGAGATACTGGATCAATAAATTTTGAGCAGAGGAACAGCTAATAGTAGCATACATTCAATATACTGTGGGGCAGGTTCTCAGCAATTTATGCATATCAACAACTCATACAGGAAACCGAGGCAAACAGCATTTAAATAATTTGCCTGAAATTATTTGATTACCAATTTACAAAGCTGGCATTAGAACCAAGGAGTCTGGCTCAATAGTCTGCACTTTTAACCAGTTGTCTATACTCCTTCCAATAATGCAGCTTAATAGGAAGCCATGGTGAGGCCTTCAGGCTCAGCTTCCATGCATGATGGCGGAGGGTCAAAGATGATTCTAAAAATGATATAGGCTGTGAGTGTAGGTGGTGAGTGTACACCCATTAATACCTCAACATAGCATCTCCTCAGAAGTGGATATTAACTCCAATAATGTGATAGTATGCCTCTCATATGTGGTATTTTTATCAACAAGGTGAGTTTTTTTTCACAATGTCATTTTTAAGAACCTTGCATTTAAACCACATTTCTATGAATTTTCCATCTTGCAGTACTTGAACATCAAATTGTCTAATTCAATGCCCAAATCAACTAACAGATTTTAGAAAAGAGTTATATCTTGCTTTATCTCATTTAGATGGTAGATTAGCTCATGTGAGTGCTCAAATCAGAACACAGACTTTCTCTTTTATTCCCTCTTTTTTGTTGTACCCCTTATAGCCATGTAAACATCGATGGTTTATTTGGGGGAGAATAAATATTCAATTAACTCTGATTCTCTCTGTTAAATATTTTCCAATTGTTAACTTGGAGTCATGTTTGTAGTTGAGATGTTCTTTCTGAGCTAAATTTTGAATTCTCAGTTGAACATTGTATTGTACTCATGTGATAGGCTATGAATTTCAAAGTATCCTAGAGATAGCACATAAATCAATTTGGTAATAGTCTATTGCTTTGGGGATAATTGCATTACTGTTTGGTGTCAAGAGTTGTCCTGGTGAACAAGAGCCATCCTGTGAGTCAGCTGTATTTTCAACCATTAATGCATGAAGGATGCAGTGCGGAGTATAAATTAGAAATGGTTAAATTGATTATGCTAAATTAGTATTCCAGTTTGTTACTCTGCCCTATGAGATAGTATTTTCATAATTCAGTTCTCAGAACACTTTTCCTTGCCAGTTTTGCTGATCACTTTTGTTCCTTGAAATGACTGTTGAATATTGATTTTTCAATGAGGAAACTATACTATGCTCTCTGAGATCACTTTGTATTTTATTTGCCTTTTTAAGCTTTCCACCTTTCTTTTTTTTAGGGCTATTTCTTCTTGCCTCAGATTTAATCTTTTAGCAAGAGATTCTAGTGATGGTTCTTTAGACAGGAAGATAAACCAGTTTTCCAGTGCTCCCCTCAATAAGCGCAAATTGAAAGTCTCATACAGCATTTTAATCATGTGTGGCTATTTCTAATTATGCATTTAGTTTTGAATTATTTCTTAATTATTTCATGCTCCGTTTACCCATTTAGCACGCTATCCTATAGCTTAAATTAGGTCATAATTAAGGTTTCAAAAACTTCCAGGGATTTTGATTTACTTTTCAATATTACTTTATTCTTCTTCCAGTCTTTATAAAGTTCCCCAATCTTTAGATTCTAATGCACACAGTCAACCATGAACCATAGCCAGTTGAAGCCCCCTTTTTTTACCCACCAGAATCTACCAATCTAAACAGAAAAAATGGTTTATGAAAAGATGTTAGCTATCTCAGAGAATGTTCCAGAAGGGCTGGGAAGACAAGATTCAAAACCATCTCCTCCAGCAGTGGTCATGAGAGGCTGCAGAGGTCTAGGAAGAGCCACCCCAACACCACAGACCCCACAGGAAGTTAATGCCTGGAGGGTGGAGCTTTCTGAAGCTATGTCTGCTACAGCATGACGTCACTTCCTTTTCAGGATCTCTATTTTGCTGAGTGTTTTTGTTCCGACTACACCAGCAGACACTGTGCAGTGCCTGGGATAGTGGCAGTAACATCCAAAGGAGTTTTGCATTGGAGCTGAGTGCTGCAGTACATGCCTGTAATCCCCTTGGTTCCGGAGGCTGAGGCAGGAGGATCACGAGTTCAAAGCCAGCCTCAGCAACTTAGCAAGGCCTTAAGCAACTCAGCAAGACCCTGTCTCAAAAAATTAAAAGGGCTGGGGATGTAGCTCAGTAGTTAAGCATGCTTAAGTTCAGTCCTCTGTACCAGAAAAGAACAAAAAGAAATAAAGAGAGTCCTGCATGGATTTCTTTGCTATGGCTGAGGCCCCATTCCTAATTCCAGAAGAACTAAATAATTTGGATTGTGCTTTTCAGTTTGAGAAACAGACACTAATTGTGAGAATATAATGGAAAAATAATATGAAAAATAGTTGGCATTCATGAAAAGATAAATTTACATCAAATATGCTGTAGAATAAAATGTGAAATTTTAATAACTATTTATCACCTTATTTAAACAAAGTAGATATGTGACAATTTTGTCACCAAAAATACAAATTGGAAAGCACATTATAAAATAAATAACAGGTTCTTATTGATCTGTGAAATGAAACTTGATTATTAAAGAAAATAATGCTCATATTTTAAATCATCTTCTGGCTATAAAGAAATATTTATTGTAAAAGGTGTACCTGATACTAACACTTCCTGAAAATTTGGGTTTCCTGGAAAAAGTATTTAGCCTGTTTCTGAGATAGAAAAATCATGGTGGTTTAGTGAATAATTAGCAACATGTTGATTAAAAGCATTAGCAATATAGTCTATTTTTTAAAAATACAATAAAACATTTTAATTTAGAAAGTATTCATATGATTTTTTGGTTTGTTTTCTTATATTTTTGCATTTACTGAATATGTATTCTCTTTTAATTTTTTATGATTGTTTTTATTTTTACAGACTTCGATTCATTGCACACACATATGGGGTACAAATTTTCATTTCTATGGTTGTGTGCAATATGGTCTTAACATTAACCTCTAGACTGCAGGCCACTTGATTCAACATGGACTCATTAGACTCATTTGTAACACATTTTAAGGCTTATTTGATATTGACCTTGAGCTCACGTTTCATAAACAAATATGCAGTATTAAAGTAACAAGATGAGCTCTAATGTATATTATTTTTTTAGAAATTGTAATAGAACCACTTCTGAGGGTTTCTGCATATTGAATGAACCAGAATCCCCTCCACCATGGGAGAGTTATGTCATCTTGGGACGTCAGGTTAGTGGACTGTCATGTTGGGACGTCAGGGTAGTGGATGTGAAGCAAGACCAGAGGCAATGGCATGGAAGGCGCCATTGTGGCTCAAACCCCAGAGGATGGACGATGGACGCAGGCCCTGACGGAAACTTTCTATGTTGCTAATTGCAGCAAGTCCGTGGGCGAACAAACAACACGCACCACGGTAAGGAGGAAAACTCGAAGTCCTTATGTTTTTAAAAACATCATTTAATAAATTATAAGAAGACTAAAAGGAAGTCAAGCAGCTGAGTGGGTTGATTCCCCAGATAGCCCTTAAAAGATGGGAAGGAGAGGTTGCCGAGGGTGGACTGTGAATAAAATATTTACAAAACAAACCCCTCAGGCAATAATAATTGAATATTTTATATTTTGACTTATTCAACTTTTATGATTTAATTTTTTTCTTCATTGACTTTAATTATGCTTTCCCCAGAGTCACAAGCATCGAAAACTTTGAAAAAATAAAGCTATTTGTTTACCATGCAGGTTTACATAGCTGTCTTCAAATTGAGTATGTATTTTGTTAAAATCGTTTTCCAAGGGCTGCTGTTCAGCATTTTTGAGATGTCTAATGCTCCATTAAAAAATCCTTAATGATTGGGCAGAGACAGTGCCTCTGTGAGAAAATTTTAAAAATTTTCTGCTCTATGCTGATTTTTTTTTATCAGATATGAACAACATTATCAATTCTTATAAATGGGCAACACATAATAATATTCTTACAAATACTTTCCACTACTAGGTAACTAAATATGTATGCCTCATATAGGGAATGTGTCACGAGACAGGATTCAAACTATTCCTTTATTTCAGCTGTTGATTAATTCATTATATGTGTTCATTCATTCATTTGAGTATAACCTGCACTTGAGATTCTAGGAGATAGCAGAAAAAAGAATAGCAAAATAAAGAGGGGAGGAAAGAAAGCAGTGAGGAAGAAGAATGGAAGGGACAGAGGAACAAAGAAAAAATCAAAAGATGCCTAATTTTTCACTATAGAGTGCAGTTCATTCCTTCCAACCTCCATGGGAGGTGATGGGGTGGGCTGCCGGCACGGGTTTTAAAACTTTGACTAATGGATCTGTGATCAGACCTCCATTGGATCTGGGATAGAAAGCAGGAAATCCAAAGAACAGCATGCACCAGCTCTTCCCTTCTGCCAAGAATCCACATTTCTAAGCTAGAAATTCAGTGACTTGGGTAAGGCCTCCTTGGTTGTAAGTGGGGAGAAACTAATTGTGGTGGGACGCAGCAGTAGGTAAGAAAGATATGTCGGTTTTTAAATACTATAGATTGTATTGATACCATCTGTATAAGACACTGTAGTCCCTTATTTGAATCAACTTGTGCATCAAGAGGCTATCAGATGTGATTTCCTCATATACATATATGACTGCATGATCCAAGTGATCCTACAGTATGTACAATCAGAAAAATGAGAAATTATTCTCCATTTATGTATGATTTATCAAAGTGCATAAATACATTCTACTGTCATGTACAACTAATTAGAACAAATTTAAAAATTAAAAAATAAGAAATTCTGACATTTGCAACAGCATGGATGGAACTGGAGAGGTTAAAAAGCCAGAAACAGAAAAGCAAGTACCGAGTGATCTCACTTAGGTTGGGATCTAGAGGCTGGAGAGGGTGGGAGACGGGTTGGGGAGAGGTTAGCCAGTGGGTGCCAAGCATCATGAGGAGCAGCAAGCCTGGGTGTGTGATGGCTGAAGACAAAAACAAGATATGGTACATTTCAGAAAGCTTGAAGAAAGGATTTTGAATGTTTTCACCATAAATAAATGATACATGTTTAGAAGACAGGCTAGAAGAAATGATTTTGAGTGTTTTCACCATAAATAAATGACAAATGTTTGAAAAGATAGATATACTTAACCTGATTTAAACATTATGTAATATGTATGTATTAAAGTTCATATGGTCCCATAAAATGTTCAGTTTTATATTTTGATTTATCAATGAAAAAAAAGAGTGAAATGTGACTCTGTGAGCAATCTAAACATGATGATTGTGCAATTTATGTATACTTGGATATTTCTATATACACCCAAACATCAAGGAATGAAAAATTTGGTTAGATAACTGGTTTAATTTTTTAACTAAATTGACTATTATTCCTTTGTAACTCTTGCAATAAGCTCAAAATCCTTTCTACACAGTCAAAAATCTGGAATAAAGAGGAATAGAATTCAGCTTTCTGGTTAATTTTAAATATCTGCTATACACTGTTATTTCTAATAAAAAGGGTGATTTTCTTTTTCTGAATTTCCGTATAATTAATAATCATTGAAAAGGAGCTCTGGGTAAAGTTGCACACTACTGAGAATGAGGTAGCTCTGTCTTCCCTTCATAACTGTTTATACCCATCCATCTATTCAACTAAATAATTCCAAATTAGCCTATTTGGTTGTTTTTGAGACATAGTTCAAGAAATATTTGTTTTTGGTGAATACTGGTGCTTTTTCACAATATTCTGAGATGGAAAGAAGTAACATTCGGATCTGCATTGGCAAGAGTGGGTGGTAGGCTTTGCCAGCTAGCAGTTCAAAAACTCTCTATCCTGCAGGTATTGGGTGTATGTATACAGACACACATGTACACACATTTGTGTGTATATGTGAGTATGTGTATATATGTATATATTTGGAAAACATTTCTAAAATTATTATGACTTCCTTGTTTTATCACCAATAGCCAGAGTAGGAAATTTTGAGTGTTTACAGGTAGCACTTATTTAATTCTCCTTTATTTGAATGAAGTATTTTCCGATAGATCGCTATCCTTACTCCTGCTCTCCTCCACGAAGATCTTTTTATTAAAAGCAAAAACGAGCAATTAACTGTTAAACCTATGCAAATCAATCTCTGGACAAAGGCAGTTCTTGGGAAAGGTGAATTTTAACACATTGGCATCAGATTCATCACAAGAAGTTCCTCCCTCTCTCCTTCTCTCTCTCTCTCTCTCTGTCACACACACACACACACACACACACACACATACACACACAGAGGAAATACTTGTCTGTGAAATACATTGCACACAAGAATTCTGTTTTTCTCCTGATGCTCCTGACAGCCCTCTCCTGTAACGACACCACTGGACTCTGAAAATAAAATAAATAAAGCAACACAGAAGACTTGCATCCTGGTTTCTCTTTCTTGTGCGAGAGCCAGTCTCTCTCTATGGAAGCTGTTCTAAGGTCTCGTACTATAGCTCCATTGAAAAATTGCAGTGGCTTGCCAAATATCTTAATGACTTCTCTCTCAGCAGTTGGTAATGGTGAAATGTTATTCTAGTAACCATAATGTCGCTCATAAAACAATTGCATACAATATGTACTGTACTTCTATTTTAGTGAGCTCTTCTGTCAGAATAGCAGTGCCAGTGACCATTTAGCATTTCATAGCAAACTGCTTACCAGTCCTTCAAGGGTAATATTGCAGAAAGAGTGAAGAAATGCGTGATTAAAAACGTTCACTGAGGGTGGACCGTTGAACGCAACCCGTCGCCGCAAACACATGTAGGCGCTCATCATATAAATGACAGTTCTATGTGGTCATTTAATTTTACGATCTCAATTCTCGCATATATTGCTCACATAAATATAGAGTTCTCCTGCAGGGAGGTCTGCTGGGTGTTATAAAATCAGTGAGACCTCGATGGGTTCAAATGGACATCTTTTATAATTATTGCTATAAAATTTCTTGACAATGCATTTTGTCGTCCAATGGCTAAAGAAAACGATTTTCCAAAAGAATGGGTTTCAACAAAGAGAGGAAGAGAGCCTGGGAATTCGTTCCTGTGCTCACCCATAGTTAAATTACCTTCTTCCCTCTCACCTATTGGAGGCCTTCCTGCTCTTCAGGACACATTCTCAGAATGTGGCTTCCGGTTAGAGGCAGGCCAGGTTTGAATTGCTTTCTGGTTTGATGAGACAACATGGAAGAGAAGGATTAATTAGCTGTTAAGTGCAATTAAAATCTATGTACCAGGATTTTTTTTTTTCATGCACTTGGAAGGGTAAAGAAAGGGTAGGGAGAAGAGTTCTATAAAATCTAGATTAGAAATGGTTTGGAGAAAAACTTCATCAACTTGGAAACATGGTCCCAAGAACACTGAGACAGACATCATTACCCTATGCACATGTATGATTAACAATAATTATATGAAAGGACATTGCACGACCATAGAAATGAAAATTTGTACCCCATATGTGTACCATGAATCAAAATGAAGTCTCTAAAAATAAAAATAATAATAATAATAAATTTTAAAAACAGAACACCATGTGTTGCTTGAAGGACGCTAACACATTTTCTGACTTTTCAAGGTTCACATATTGATGGATTTCCTTTACAATGCATTAGGACATCTTGATTACCTCAGAGTTTTGTATTTCTCCTAAGATAATAAGTTATGATTAGTACTATTGCTGTGTGTGACCAGTATTTAATGGCACACTGAGTGGATTTGGGCATTTGTTTCCCAGATCGCCCAGTAACTACCATAGCAAGCATTTCTTAATGTGGCTGTTTAGAGATGCAATAAATATTTGCTGTTTACTATGAAAAAGGAAATTAATTGTTTAATGTATCTTTAAATGCTAAAGTATTAATGAGTCGTCACATTAATTGAAATGCAAGGAAGGGCAGAGGACTGTGAGCCATGACTTCACTCTTGTGGCGACAACAACAGTGCAGTGGCGCCCAGGTGGAGGCAGCTCCAGGGCATTCAGGCTCTGGGTTTATCTGTGCCTAGGTGAGCTCTGTGATTCTGTGTACGGGTCGTTTGCACTTTTCTCTAGTGCTGTTGGTGCTGGGAGGGCTGAGGCACTAATGCTTTTATGAAGATTTAGATCCCTGACACTCTCCTTCCTGAGACTTGAGCATGGTTCCACCTCCACAGGCTGGGATGGGGGTATCACAGAAGCCTGAGGCAAACAAGGATTTCCCTTTTCCTCATCCCAGTGATTGGTATAGAGAGAACACACATTTAGTTCAGTTACCTTGCAGTGGATTCTGGAACTTTCATAGGAACCACTGGAAATAATGACAAGAACAGCGAACAAGACTGATCCAGAAGCTGCTCTTGGAGGAGCTCTTGGAGGGGGATGTTGTCCCATTGCCGCCATCTTACCACTCCACAGGGCCGAGGAGTGGAGGTTTCATGTGGAAGAGAACAGTGAGAAACTGGAGACAATGAGAGAGCAGATCTTGGATCGCCTCTGAATCTTTTATTAAAATTTATCTGAAACTCAAGCTACTCTAGAAGGTTTTAGCTGAAGTACACTGAGTTTCCTGAAACTTACTATCAAGGGAGTCCCAAGGTACAAGTTCCTTACCTTAATTTGATCATGACATCAATAACCTTCCCCACTTTTGTCCAAGCTAATTTAAGTGCAGATGCTGACATTCAGAACCAAAATAATACTCATAAACTCTTCTTGCCCAGAGGCAGATTCCACTATGTCAATCTCTGCTTCCCCTTTGCCTAGGCAATCAACTCACTTTCCTCCAAAGAATCCAACTGTATCTCTCCATTGTGAGGGGTACTACTGACGCCATGATGAGAAGCAGAGTCTGTTTCGGTAAGGCAGAGTTTAACCAGAAGGAGGTCAATCAAGACACAGTCAGGACAGCTGCCAGAGAGGAAAAGCACAAGAAGCTTATAGAAGGCCTTAAGGCGACCAAACTCTTAGATGACAGGTCCAGAAAGTTCCTGGATGAGGGGACATGAACCTGAGGCCTGGAGTGGTAAGCTGCATAAATCCAGAAAGACTGAGGCAGAGTTGAGAAATCTAAATTCCAGAGCAAACTTGACATTAGTAACTGTAAACCCTTGCAGGAGGGCTTGAGAAAGGGGAGGAGATCTAAGGGTGAGGAGAGACAGGGTTCAAGGAGCATAGACAGGGCATAAACTTCCCAGGAAGGGACTGGTAAACAAGGGAAATTTGGTTTTTATGTTAAAAACAGTGAAAAGGTAATAAGGTTTGAAGTAGGGGGTGATGTGATTAAATTTTGATTGGTCTAATAAAAACACATCCAAATTGTCAAGGAGAGATTCATTCAAATGGATTATTGCAGAAATGAGAGGCAGGCTACTGCCCTTTCCAGTGAGGTTGATTATTGCCATAAGAAAACACCAACTCTGATATTTGCAAAATCTTAAGGTTCAGACAGAAAAGGCCTTTTCTTTTGTATGGAGTACTGAACAAGGCTAGAAAAAAAATGAATTATGGAAAATCAGGCAAATGGATAGAATTGGTGTGCCTAAGTGGTAGATCAAAGAATGTGTTACCCTGAGGTCAGTGTACTCTTGGGAGGGATCATTAAGGAGAGTTCAAATGCTGTCTATAACAGAAGATGAGTCAAGATTCTTGGGGAATCTTGAATTCTGAGGGGAAGGTGGGAAGCTTAGTCAGTTTGGTGAAATGAAGTTACCGTTTTGTGCAGATTGGTCAATGGTTACCAAACATTCACCTATCACTTATGAGGCAGCAAAGGTGAATCTGGAGTTTCTATATGGCATTGCTGTAGATAAATCAGGGGAGATTGTGGGTTTTATCTGAGTTGCATGGGAAGGATGGTTGTTCTACATAAGCCATCTCCTGGAACACAAGAATGGGGGCACTTCTTATTATATCTGTTTTCTAGGTGCACAGACTCAGATAAAGTGTGCCATGACCTGAATTCAGAAGGATCCCTTTAGCTCCACCATGGGGAAGAATTTGAGGGAGCATAAGGGGCAAAGTGTGTGGCCATTCCACTGCAATAGTCCCGGATCAAGCATTGTAAATCACCAAGCATTGCAAAGAGGTTCAAATTGTGAAGCAAGACAAAACCAGCACCCAGAGGTCTTAGTGTGGTTGGGGCTGGGAGGCCAGTGAAACCCTTGCCTCTTAAGTCCCAAGTGTGTCAGAAAGTGATTCCCTTGAACTAAAGTTTCCCTAGTTGTTCTCCAGTGGCTTCTTTGATTTTTTTGGTCCGTAAGAGGTTCTTTGAATCACTGCCTGGAAAGAAGTTTTAATCTTTCAAGGACTCATATTTCATCTTTACCCTATGTGCTCTGGCCTTCAGTTTTACTCTGAAGTTCTTGCTTCATATGTATATTAGTGGTAGGTGGACATAATGCCCTTATTTTTTACTTGTATGTGGTGCTGAGAATTGAACCCAGGTCCTCATGCTTGCTAGACCAGTGCTCTACCACTGAGCCACAATCCAGCCACTAAAAATCTGCATTTCTTAACCAAGGACAGCTTACAAAGTCTTGTTTTTCAATCAATGTCTGTTCTCCAGAAACACCTATTTTTAGAATTTATCCCTTAACCTAAGATCTCTGTCAAACTTAAAAATATTTTTTAAAATCATTAATCATTTTATTTATCTAATTTATACCAATCCTTAATCCTTGGCTTGTGTTTGATTGCTTAAAAAATTTATCTGCTTTACACTGAATCGGTATTTTAAGGTTGCTTTTGGTGGTTTAATTTCTTTGCAGTTTTTTGAAGTAGCAAACATATATGAAAAGACACAGATGAAGAGTGAAAGATCAGTGAGTTTGCATACACTGAGGACACCTTTGGAACCAACACCCTGATCAAAACAGAATTGAGGCTGAGAAGTCCACACAGTACCCACTTCTCAGCACAATCCTCCACCTTGACCTCTAATGAATAATTTAACTTTGATTGTTTTAAGCCTTATAAATAAAATAACATGGTATACGCCATTTTGTGTCCACAGCCTCTTGTTATATGTGTGACATTTTAGGTGTTACTGGTAACCTTTCTATTCTCATTTCTGTACTGTACTCCATTTTAAGAAAATGATCACTTCTTTTTCCCACCACTGAGGGTCATTTGGGTAATTTCCTTTTCAGGAGCATGATTAATGCTATTATAAGCATCCCTGTACATGTCTTTTGTTTTACTAATTTATTTTAAAGAGGAATTTTTAAGGAGTTCCTTTCAAAGTCTTAGACACGTGGTGCACTATCTTTGTTTTTAACATCTTGGGGATTATTACATATTCTGATGTGACATCATCATCCTAATAGTGATTTGCCTGTTGTTTTTATTTTCTGTAGGAGCATGTATGTCTCTGTGTCTACTTAGGAATTTTAACTATGATTTTCTATTGGTTCCTTGGTTTGAACTTATCTTTAAATTTTATTTATTTTTAGTTTTAGTTTTTGTGGTGCTGGGGATTGAACCCAGGGCCTTGTGCTTGCAAGGCAAACACTCTACCAACTGAGCTATACCCCAACCCTAAATTTTATTTTTGAGAAGGAAGAATATTCTATTGAGTTTAAACATATTAAAAAGGCTTTTGTTTCAATATTTTAAAAACAGCTTGCCTAGTTATCAAATTATTGCTAATGGCCCTCTTGGTTGTTTTTTGTTTTCTTTTTTGTTTTTGCTTACCTCTGTAGCATTGAATGCTCTTGCAGGGCTGTTAGAAGCAAGCACAGCCCCCACCTCTCATAGAAGATGGATGTTTCTCCTTCTGTCTTATTATAGACTAAAGAGTACCCCCTTCCCACAGTCAGATGTTGGCACCCTAGTGTCCAGTGTGACTGGTGAGGAGGTTAAATGTGTTCACCAACCCAAGATAACAGGTGTCCTTATAGAAAAAGGGACACCAGCTGGGTGTGGTGGTGCACGCCTGCAATTCCAGCACTTGGGAGACTGAGGCAGGAGGATCGTGAGTTCAAAGCCAGTCTCAGCAACTTAGCGAGGCCTTAAGCAACTCAGTGAGACCCTGTCTCTAAATAAAATACAAAATAGGGCTGGGGATGTGGCTCAGTGGTGGAGTGCCCCTGGGTTTAATCCCCAGTACCAAAAACAAACAAACAAACAAACAAACAAATAAAAACAGAAAAAGAGACACCAAAAGAAACCAGACCTCCCAATATCTTGATCTTGGAATCCATCCTATGAGGTCAATTTCTGCTACTGATGACAGGGAGTCTGGAATTTTGTTATGCTCTCTCATGACTTTTGATTTCAGGGTACAACCTGATGTTAAAACTTACATGTCAGAATTTTTGGAATACATTTTGTCTTTTAATCTAAAGATGCAATTATTTTTATTTTCAAAAAGTAGTCTTTTCTTTGAAGAGTTTTTGAATATTTCCGTACATTTCATTTGTCCTTTTCTTCAATGTAGAAATTATTATGTAGGTTGGATTTCAGCTTCTGTAGTTATTTTATCTCACTTCTCGAGTTTTTCCTCTTTACTTTCTGTTAGGTCTTTGTTTCATTTCATGAGTGCACTTTGGCATGCCTAATCCTTCTGACTTGGTAAGATATGCATTTAGGTTAGGGTGTGGGGACCCTTGTGACCTTGAGCCCAAACAGATGCTTCAAATACTGTAAACCAGCTGTGCCATCTAGAACAACATAAATCTCTAAGAAAGAACCCTGTGTACACACCCCTCAAGAATCTGTGGATGAGGGTGATTAATAGTGAGTTTTCTAACCAGACACTAAATAGGACCCAATTCTCACTATTAATTTATATCCAATCTGTTGGTTATAAATAACACTGAAAAACAGTGTAACAAATCTTAGAAACATATTATGACAATAATTAATGCCAATAACTTCTGCCTCATCAACAATTGTCCAAATCATTCATTTCCCTGATTTGAGAAAAGAATAAGATGCAAATTAGACATTTCACTGAAACATGCATTTTTTTTCCATAAGAGAACTCTCCTATTATGAACACATTTAATATTTGCCTTTGCTTATTCTTTAATATAAATTACATTAAAATCTTATTTCAGCATCTCTTTTAACTGATCTAAATATTGAAAATTAACTCATATAATTAAGTATAGAACGTGATACTCATTTTTCTATATTTAAGAATTAAATTAATAGAAGTAATTATCATTTCCCTTTCTCTAAGGGTGAACGCACTTTTCTAGTACATATCCTTCAACTGATTTTCAAAAGGGTTGACAGTCCTCCTATGCTTCTGCAAGTGTCTTAGCTTGACTTTGTCCAGAAACAGATCCTGAGAAAAGTATTTAAGTAAAAGAAACATATCAACAAGGGAAGAAGGAAAATAAGCATGAATTAATGAGCAGATTGCTGTTTTATCAATTGAAGTTCAGTCCTGAAGAGAAATGTAGCTCGTCCCTGAGACTTCCCCCATGTGTGTCACTAGAAGCTGGGTATGCATCCTTCAGCTCTCATCCATGTGGGTTGAGGGCTCTTCTTGGGAGAATTAATACTCCAAAACTTCCAGGCTTCCCTATGTTGTGGCTGAGTACATTCCCCTGCATATTCAAGGTTTGGGCTCCTGCCTTAAGAAGCTTAATGAGAACAGTAAGCTCAAAGGAGAAATGGGCAGCATAATGACAGGGTCTGCCCTGGACCCTGCTTGTGCCCTTCAGATCCACAATCTAATTTCATTGTGATTGCTCACTTGTTAAATGATGGCCACAGGAAAATATGGCGGAATGGAGAAGGGGGCTTTCCTGGTTGCTCTGTGGTGTAAAACCAAAAAAGCAGACAGGTAGCTTCTCAGCAAGTTGAGAAGTGGGGACTTTACTGGGAATTAATTCTGGATATTCAAAGCAGATTAGGACTCAGGAGATTGGATATAACAAAATGAAGAAGAAATCCCCAGGGCCATTGCTGCCAGTTGTGGTGTCAGGTGTGCTGATTTAAAATCTTCAGAACAATTTCCATTCAACAAAGAACGAGTAGCCTACCAAAGCCTAAGCCCCACTTTAGGAGCTGTAACTATGGGATTTCCTCTCTCACTCCAGCAATTCCACGCTGAGGGTGGAACAGGCAACACATTCCAAATCACCTGACCTAACACTGCTGAGAAGGGAAGCTGAGAGAATTTGAATTCCAATGCAAACAATTCTTTAATTTTTCATCAGGATCTTTTTTCTTTTCTTCTCTTTATTTCCATTCAATGATGACCTGTTCATGAACAATTACACATATTCATGTTTCTTTGTTCTCATTTCTAGCATTTTTGAAACCAGTTATTTTTCTTGGATCAGTATTTTGAGGACAAGAATGTTTGATTAGTATGTATCCATTTTGTTTTTACATTCTTTTATGTTTATTTTTATTTTTTAAATTTTTATTTTATACACTTTTTCTCTCACTTGTTTCCCTTGATTCTCTCTTTTACTCTGCCAATTTCATTAACCTCTTTTGCCTCAATTTTATCTATTATCTATTTTATCTATTATCTCTCCTTCTCCCTCATGATCATCATCTTACATTATTTTTGCTCTATGTCTGTTCACCACTTGAAATTGTAAGCCCTTTTGCAAAATTACTGATCTTAACATGGGTAATAATTGATCATATCATTTATGTTTATTGTGATAATTAACATAGTAGATGCTATAGATGCAAATATTTGGTTTAAAGCTATAAATTGTTTACGTTGGTTGTTGTGATAATTTGTCTCTCCCTAAACTGTGAAGTATTGGAAATCTTCAAGATACTAGAAGTCTAAAGGGTAGAATCTTTCCTTCCTCAAAATCATACTATTAGACAGTATGGACACAAATAACCTGAGAAAGCAAGAGAAAAATTTATCCCAAACAAACCAAAATACTTTACTAACTAAATCCATCAAAACCATAGTGGAAGAAATGTCAGAGAAGGACTTTAGAATGTTCATAGTTAAATTGATCTGCAAGGTAAAGGATGATCTAAGGAGTGACATCAGGGAGAAAATACAAGAAGAGAAAGATCACTTCAATAAAGAGATATATATTCTGAAAAAAAATCAAGAAGAAATCCTCAAAATGAAGGAATCATAAACCAAATTACAAATTCATTAGAAAGCATCACCATCTGATTCAACCACTTGGAAGACAGAATATCAGACAATGAGGGCAAAATATAAAATCTTGAAAATAAAGTTGAAATGGAGAAAATATTTTAAGAGAACATGAGCAGAACTTCCAAGAATGTGGGATAACATAAAAAGACCACATTTAACATTGATCAGGATAGATGAATGCTCAGAGACAAACCAAAGGAATGAACAATCTTCAATGAAATAATATCTGAAAAATTCCCAAACCTTAAGAATAAAATGTAAAATCAAATGCATGAGGCATACAGGACCTCAAATATACAACATTACAACACACCCACACCAAGGCATATTGTTATAAAGTACATAATACAGAAAATAAGGATAGGATTTTAAAGACTGCCTCAGAGGGAAAAAAAAAATAGATCACATGTAGACGGAACCTAATCTTGATCTCAGCTGATGTCTTGACTCAGATCACCATAGCTAGGAAGTCTTGGAATAATATGTACTAAGCTCTGAAAGAAAATGGGTGACAGCCAATAATACTATACCCAACAAAATTAATCTTCAGAATTGATGATGAAACAAAACCTTCCATGATAAACCAATGTCAGTAGAATTCACAACTAAAAGTCCTGCACTACAAAACATGCTCAATAAAATATTTCATGAAGAAGAAATGAAAAATAAAAGTAAACAGAAAGGCAAGGAACTCACTTGGAGAAGAGTCAATCAAAGGAGAAACTAATTTTAGTTAAAAAGTATAAATGAATAAAAAATAACAGAGAATTCTCAATAATAACATTAAGTGTAAATGAACTAAACTCATCAATCAAAAGACACAGACTGGCAGATTGGATTGTAAAACAAGAATCAACACTATGCTGTCTCCAAGAGGTTCACCTAATAGGAAAAGACATCCACATACTGAAAGTAAAAGAATGGAAAAAAAATATCACTTACATGGATCTCATAAACAAGCAGTGGTTTCTATCCTCATATCTGATAAAGTAGACTTTGAGGCAAAGTTAATCGGAAGGGACCTAGAAAACCATTACATACTGCATCAACAAGACATAGAAATCATAAGGCTTTATGCCCCAAACAATAGAGTATCTACATAGACCAAACAAACCCTTCTTAAAATGAGGAATCAAATAGACCACAATGCAATAATATTGGGTGACTTTAGCATGCCTCTGTCATCACTGGATAGATCCTCCAAACAAAAACTAAAAAAGAAGCTATAGAAATAAAAAAATGCAATTATAATTTTGACAACAGATATATAGAATATTTCATCCATCAATGATTGATTGCACTTTCTTCTCAACAGCACACAGATCCTTCTCTAAAATAGATTATATCTTATGCCAGAAAATACCTCTTACCAAATACACAAAATAGACATAATACCTTTCATTCTATCAGATCATAATGCAATGAAATTAGAAATCAAAATAAAATAAAAAATAGAAGCTACTCTAACACCTGGAAACTAAATAATCATCCACTACTGAATGATGAATGGATAGCTGAAGAATTCAGGGATGAATTTAAAAAGTACTTAGGGGTAAATGAGAATAACAACACAACATATCAAAATCTCTGGGGAATTAAGCAGTTGTAAGAGGAAAGTTCATTGCACTGAGCTCATTCACTAAAAGAATAGAAAGTCACCAAATAAATAACCTAACATTACATTTCAAGGTTCTAGAAAAGGAAAAAATCAACACCAAAAGCAGCAGAAGATAGGAAATAATTAATGTCAGAGCTGAAATCAATGATATTGAAATTTTAAAAATTTCAAAAAATCAACAAAACAAAAAGTTGTTTCTTTGAAAGCACAAACAGAATTTATAAGCCCTTATGAAAATTAATGGAGAAAAACAGAGAACTCAAATTAGTAACATTCATGACGAAAAGGAAATATCACCACAGACTCTACTGAAATAACCATCAGAAACTTTTATGAAAATCTGTAGTCCAATAAAATAAAAAATCTTGAACACATTTACAAATTTCTAGAGACTAAGATCTACCTAAATTGAAGCAGGAGAACATAGAAAATTTAAACAGATCAATTTCATAAAATGAAATTGAGATGACATCTAAAGCTACTAAGAAAGAAAGCCCAGGACCAGAAAGTATCTCAGCAACTTCTACCAGAACAACAAAGAAGAACTAACAGCAATCCTCCTCAAATTATTCCATGAAATAGAAGAGGAGGGAACCTTTCCAAACTCAGTCTATGAAGCTAGTACTATCTTGATATCCAAATCAGACAAAGACACATCAAGGAAAGAAAACTTCAGGTCAATATCCCTGATGAACACAGACACAAAAAATTGTTATAAAATACTGGCAAATAACATACAAAACCATATTAAAAAGATAGTGCACCATAAAGAAGTGGGGTTCATCCCAGGGATGTATGATTGATTCAACATAGAGAAATCCACAAAGGTAATTCATCATATCAATGAAGACAAGATCACATGATTATCTCAATAGATGCTGAAAAAGCATTTTACAAATTCCAGCATTTATTCATGTTCAAATCAGTAGAAAAACTAGGAACAGTAGGAACCTACCTCAACCTTTTAAAAGCTATATATGCTAAACCCAAGGTCAACATCATTCTAAATGGAGAAGAGTTGAAAACATACCCTCTAAAAGCTGGAAAGACAGGGATGCCCTCTTTGACCACTTCTATTTAAATAATCCTTGAAACTCTAGACAGAGCAATTAGGAGAAAGAGTCAAAGGAGTACAAACAGGAAAAGAAGATCTCAAACTATCCCTATTTACTGAAGACATGATTCTATACTTAGGAAACCCACAAAACTCCACCAGAATGCTTCTAGAACTCAAACATACTCAGTAAAGTAGCAAGATATAAAATTGACAAACAAAAATCAATTGCATTCCTATACACCTGTGATGAATCAGCTCAAAGAAAATTTAGGAAAACTACCCCATTCACAATAACCTTGAAAAAATATTTGAATCAATCTAACAAAAGAGGTGAAAGACCTCTAAAACAAAAACTACAGAACACTAAAGAAAGAAATCAAAGAAGACCTTAGAAGATGGAAAGATTTCCTATGTTCTTGGATGGGCAAAATTAGTACTGTCAAAATGGCCTTACTACCAAAAGTGTTATACAAATTTAATACAATTCTTATTAAAATTCCAATGATGTTCTTCATAGAAATAGAAAAAGCAGTCCTGAAATTCATTTGGAAAAATAAGAGACCCAGACTAGCCAATGCAATCCTTAGCAAGAAAAGTAAAGCAGGAGGCATCCCAATACCAAACCTTAAATTATACTACAGAGCTATAGTAACAAAAACAGCATGATATCGATGCCAAAAGAGGCATGAAGACCAATGGTATATAATAGAAGACACAGAGACAACAAATATGGTCATTTCATACTAGACCAAGGTGCCATAAACATACATTGGAAAAAAGAGCCTCTTCAAAAAATGGTGCTGGGAAAACCAGAAATCCATATAAAGTATATAAAGTAGAATGAAATTTAACCCCTATCTCTCACCCAGAAATCCATATAAAGTATATAAAGTAGAATGAAATTTAACCCCTATCTCTCACCCTGCACAAAAGTCAACTCAAAATGGATCAAGGACCTAGGCATTAGACCAGAGACCCTGTGCTTACTAGAAGAAAATGTAGGCCTAATTCTCCATTATATCAGCTTAGGAACTGACTTCCTCAATAAGATTGATAAAGCACAAGAAGTAAAATAAAGAATCTATAAATGGGGGGTTGGGGTTGTAGCTCAGTGGTAGAGCACTTGCCTACCAAGTGTGAGGCACTGGGTTCCATCCTCAGCACCACATAAAAAAAAAAAAATAAATGAAATAAAGGTATCATGTTCATCTACAACTAAAAAAGTTTTTAAAAAGAATATATAAATGGGGTGGTATCAAATTATAAAACTTCTTCACAGCAAATGAAGCAATATTTTATGTGAAGGTAGAGCCTACAGAATGGGAAAATCTGTACCACCTGTACCTCAGAGCATTAATCTCCATGATGTATCAAGAGCTCAAAATATTTAATACCACAAAAAAAAAAACAATAAATGAATGGGCAAAGGAACTGAACAGACACTTCACAGAAGAAGAAATATGAATGATCCACAAATATATGAAAAATTGTTCAACATCTCTAGCAATTAGAGAAATGAAAATTAAAACTACACTGAGATTTCACCTTACTCCAATCAGAATGGCAATTACTGAGGATACAAGTAACAATTAATGTTGGTGAGGATGTGGGGAAAAAGGTACACTATACCATGCTGGTGGGACTGCAAATTAGTGCAACCACTCTGGAAAGCAATGTGGAGATTCCTCAGAAAAGTTGAAATGGAACCACCATTTGGAACCACGTAGTTATCCTACTCCTCAGTATGCACTCAAAGGACTTAGAATCAGCATACTACAGTGGCACGGTCACTGTAGCTTATAGCAGCTCAATTCACAATAGGTAAGCTATGGAAACAACCTAGGTGCCCTTTAACAGATGGATGGATAAATAAAATGTGGTACATATACACAATGAAATATTATTCAGCCATAGAGAAGAATAAAATTATGGCATTTGCAGGTAAACGGATGGAGCTAGAGACTATCATGCTAAGTGAAATAAAGCAATCCCAAGAAAATAAAGGCCAAATAGTCCCTCTGATATGCAGATACTAACACACAATACTGGGTAGGGGGGAGAATAAAAGTTCATTAGATTAGACAGAGGGGAATGAAGGGAAGGAAGGAGAATGGGAATAGGAAAGACAATAGAACTAATCGGACATTACTTTCCTATGCTCACGTATGAGTACACAACCAGTGTAACTCTGCATCATGTACAAGCACAACAATGGGAAGTTATACTCCATGCATGTACGATACTTCAAAATGCACTCTACTGTGATGTATATCTACAACACACAAAATATGATGGCCAGCAATGTTGCAGAAGCAAAATAATCTTTGAAATAATAGGAATGTTAACTCTGCCCCTGTCATTCTGAAAGTGTATCATTTCCACAGATCCACGCACCTCCTAGTTGAGCCTGGGGGACACAATTACTGCAGAGGCAGTGTGACAAGAGTCCTGACACAGAAACATGGCAGCTCTTCCCCCATCCCTGCCTGCTCTCAGTTCTCTCACCCACTGCCTCTGGCATAAGACACCTCTGGCTTGCAGCTTCCTCCTCCTGGCCATCCTGAGGCTCTTCAGGGCTTCCTCTGTCCCTACTGAGGAGAATCCAGCTTCAGGTTCTGTTTGCAAGCAATAGGATATATAGGGCCAGGAAGGAGGTGGGACCCAGATTGGGCATCCTGGTCCTTATCCCTAAGTGACCTACAGGGACTCATCCTTCTCTTCTCCTGTTCAGTGAGCCTTTCCAGTTGGTGACATTGCGGTGACCTCACTTGGGGAATTAATGTAGGAAATGCTGTATGTACAGGGACCCTGCCACAGTCCTCCACTTATGCCAGACTCCGTGCTGGTGGGGCCCATGTCACATGCTCTCCCCTGCTGGAGGTCTTTTAATTAAATTAGCAATTATATTTATATTAACAAAAATAAAGAATATTCTATTATGAAATAAAATACAGATTTTATTTTGCAATTTGTAAAGTTTACAGTGTTACTCAAGTATCATCACTGTCCGATTACATAAGTAAAAAGATATTTTAAAAGACAAATAAAACTTATGCTTTAATGCCTCTAGTGGCACTTCTTTCCTTTTTTTTGAACAAGGGCACCACATTTTCATTTTGCACTGGTACCTGCAAATTATGAGTGAGAATGTAATAGAATTCAGAGCAAGAGAGAGAAGAAGGAAGGAAGACAGAGAGAAATCAATTAATATGAACACCTAATACGTGTAAAAAATTCCCATTATATGTAAAAACGTTTTGTGATGTATTTGTGAAATAAAATTAATTGCAATGTGGGAGTTAATTAATACTCATAACAGTGGTCACCACTTTGTGATCTTTGAGATTCATCCTGTTAAATATCAAAGGTGCTGTCTGTATACCTTACAGAGGTTTGATTTTGAGGCAATTTATCTGACATTTTGCTTAACTTTCCAGAGGTCAGAGACAAATTATATATTTGTCTTGGTAGCAAATGAAACAAAGAATTCACTAACATAGGAATCATGCATCATGCTCTATATTCTACAGAGGGCTGAGGAAAGTCGTATTGATGCAAGAATGTAGTTGGAAGAAAAGTGAAAGTCAATTACTTTTTTTTAATGGAAACAGGCCAAGTGTAATCAATTACAGTTGGACACTTTGTAAAGTAATGCTTTCTGCTAGTATTAATGATAGGTGTACCTGGGAGAAGAACTGCCAGTCAGGGAGACACTAAAAGTGAGCTGGGCCAGCGGAAGGGCTGTTGTGGGCTGCGGTGTGGATAAATGGGCAATGTGGGTGTTGATGCTGGGAACAGGGCACGGAGTGTGGGGCGGAAGTGTGGTCGTGAGCAAGGCTCATTAACCTCTCTAAAATGCCACTGTGTTCGAATGTGCTCTTTCTGACTCTTTGAGAAAGGTAGAGGGAGTTCTCTATACCTGGGGTGCATGGTAAAAAATTCAGCATGCGTGAGATCAGAATCTTTCACTCTTTCTCTTCTGGCGCTTCTGTCCCTCCTGGCTCCTTTCCTTTTCTCTGTGAGTGAGGACTCCCTTCCAACATGTCTCCTGGTTTGCATGTATTCCATATTCTTATTCTTCTGCCCAACTGGAGTCCCAATTTCTTCTCAAACTTCTTAACTTACAGTGGAATTTGATATATTTCTTACATGTGTTGAATCCCAAATGTCTTCAGTTTAAAATAATTGTCATCTCAACTCTGGATTCCCACAGTACCGAGGACGATCAGTGAGAAGCTGAAGGCAGAAAAAAATTGGCAATCCCTGATCAAGGGTGCTATTGATAGGAGGAGGTGGCTAGACAGGGCCATTGGATGTGTTCAAGCCAGTGAAGACAGAACTCGGCTGGAACAGAGAGAAGGTGTGGATAGCAGAACCAGCCAGTGAACAAGCACCCCTCTCAGGACCCTGCTCTGGTGTGGGTGGTTCAGCAGTGGGGGTCTGTCAGGTATGGAACAGTCTTAGAGGAAAGTTGGTTCTGGATAAACTTCTTTTGCCCATTTCTTTGGCTTGTCTCTTATATATGCACAAGAAATTGATATCTGGATAAAGCCAGATATTTGTGTCTTCAAGACAAAAAACAAAACAAAACAAAACAAAAATTGAAATGCAGACCTACAGAATAACTTGCATCATTTTTGCCTTTATTTTTCTGTGTTAAAACAGGTGGCTTTCTGGTGTGTGTTTTGCAGAGGCTAATTATTATTCGGATACATTCTGCATACCCACTTTATCGTGATTTTTTTTTCCAGTTGCCCCAGGTAGATAACAATTATGCAAAGTGAGAATCCAAGAACCAGAGTCATATGATTTGCATATGTCCCTAGGGAAGGTGATAGTATGGGTTGAATTGGGTCCTCCCAGAAGATATCTGGAAGTCACAGCCTGGGCACAGGTGCAGGGACCTTATTTGAAAAGAGGGTCTTTGCAGATATAATGCCGTTAAGGTGAGGTCTTACTGAAGCACAGAGGGTCCCACTGCTGGGGTCAGGAAAAGGAAAGAGACAGAAAGGGAAGACGGGCATGTGAAGAGGAGGTAGAGATTAGAGTTATGCTGCTGCAAACTGAAGGCTGTCTGGGATCACTCTGAGTAGGAGGAGTTAGAAAAGATCCTTTCTTGAGGCTTGGGAGTGGCACAGAGCCACTGACACCTTAATTTTGAGTTAGTCTCCAGAAGTGCAAGGGAATAACCTTCTGTTCCTGCAATCCATTCAGCCCTGTGTTGGTGCTGCCCCCTGAAACTAACACAGAGTTGGATACAAGTTCTCTTTCTTGTAGGCAGTAGCAGATGAACTTGGCTCTTGGGAATCTGCGTCAGTTTCCACCTTCTTCCCAAAGTCTGAATTCCCTACTCTTAAGTGTATTTATCCTTGGTTATATTACAGACCTGGGTGACATGTATTTTAATTTAGGTATGACTCCCCTGTTGATCTTTCTCAGCTGGTGTAAATTGTCAATTACTATTTGTGTTTTAAACATTTCACACAAGGATATCTAAATAAAAACTACTGCAGGAAAGAATCACAGAGTAGTGACACACAATTCAAATTAGTTTACTTGAATTCTACTTTAAACCTACTAGTATAACTTTAAGCATTTCTTTCTTTCTTGGCTTTAGCAAAATAAATATTGAAATATCTTTAGAATTAAAAATAATGATAAAGATAAAGGGCTTTAATGTTTTAGAAATTGTTACAGTGCCTGTTCGGATGCTCAAAGATAAAAACCTAAACTTTTGTTTAAGTAATATGGTTAAAATAAGGGTAACTTGAATGCCAGCCCCACAAAATAAAGAGACAGAGAGGGGGAGAGAACCAAAGTTTCAGCCATTTGTGTAGAGATCCAGTGTATACACCAGGTGTTCCACCTTTCCTTGAGAAGACGGATGCTTTTGGTGGTGAACATGGAATACAAATGGAATCTCAGCTGGAATTTCAGAGATGTCCAGGCATAGCTCCAGTCTCTACGATTTTCATATTACTCTCCAATTTTGAGCCAGAGAAGTATGTTATGAAAAGAATACCATAAAAATGATGAAGTAATAATAAAAAGTACAGGAAACAGAGGAACATATTAAATCACACTATGGGGATGGAACCAGCAAATAAATAAATAAATAAATAAATAAATAAATAAATAAATAAAAGTATGGGAAACTCTATAGAACAAATGACCTGGTTTCTTAAGTGAACAAATTTCCTACTTACAAAAGACAGAGGTGGAGGTTAAAGACTCTTAAAAGACTCTTGAAAGAAATACCAACCAACACGAAAATATGAACATTATGTATATCCTGATTTGAATATATAAAAAAGTATTCAAGACATAATAGTGTGTTTAACATTTTTAAATTGCTAATATAGCATAGTTTAATTCTACTTTAAACCAATTGGTATAATTTGCAGCATTTATTTGTGTCTTAGCAAAATAAGTATTTATGGAAGTTATGTTTATTAAAAAAGAGTCACAATTTTAAAACATAAGCTGAAGTTATTACATGAAATTATATAACATCTGTTATTTATTTCAAAATAGTCATGCATAGGGCACGGGGAGAATTAGATTGCTATATAGCTGGAACAAAATGGAAATTAACTTGTATGTAAAAATAAAAGCAAATCTGAAAGAGTTGTATGATATGCAGTGTGGATTAAGAAGCAGGACTCGTGCACCTGTCAGGGGCTGCCCAGGACCCTGAGTTGGTCATTTCCAAACTTGGATCATAGGCACCTGCAACAACTGAAGTGATTGGCAGTTGCTTTGTACTTGGAAGTTCAAAACGCACATCAAGATGTTACCAGACTCTTGCTTTATGAACATTTCCATCCATTTACACGTTCTTTCTGTTATCTTCTTCTTGGTCACTCAGCCCCTGTTGCTTTCCATCATTCAATGGCCTCCGTGGGCTCCTGTGTGTCCCACCTCCCTCAGAACACTGATTCAGAGTGATCAGAACTCTGTCCCCCAAATTGCAGTTCCTAAGACCTGACATGAAATCTTTTTTTTACCATTTGAAGTTCCTGAATTTGGAAGGATTGAGAAGTAATTGTTGAAGTTAGTGATGAAAACGTGGAAGTTATTTAATATTTTTCTATTTTATATATTTTTAGAAATTTGTTAGAAAATGCTATAAGACTTTTCCCTGGCTTCAAAGATTTTGAAATCTAGTTACTGCAAATATGAGCTCGTAAAATTAACCACACAGATTACACATTGAACAATGTAAGACTCTTAAGTCCTACATAAATCTGAATTGTAATCACAGGGTAAGCTGGTTAAGAAGCAAGTATTTCTAACTTGGATGCAGACGAATGGAGAAGATTAAAATGGGCAAGAGGGGGAAGGAAGAAGGAATCAATAGACATCTCAAGGGGTACTTTTGATTATATTCCCCCAATTGCACTTGACCGTACTAGAAGGAAGCATTCTTATTTCCTTTTCTTCTAAAACTCCATTCTCAATCCTGTGGACTCCACCTACAAAGCACATCTAGGATCTGGCCGCTTCTCCTTATCTCATCCATTACTATTCTATCCAGGGCTTCGTCACCTCTTGCTTGGGCTACTCTGGCTGTCTTCCCACTGGACTCCTTGTGCCTGTTCTTCTTCCCCTTCACCCCCTCCTCTAGGACAATCTCCACCTAACAATGGTGTGAGCACCTTCAAAATTTAGACCTGATTATATTGTCCTCTGGATGAAAGCCTACAACACCTTGTGATCACGGCCCTGGCTCAGCGGGCCCTCCCTGCCTCAAACCTCCCTACCTGTGACTCTCTTCCTCGTTCCCTTAAGATTCAGTTTTAGATCAATATTTTCTTTACCTTAGTCTTTGAATGTATTGCTTCAAACTGGAATTGCTTTGCTTAGAGTTGTCAGCTCTTTACAATTTTAATTTTTAAAATTTTGGCCAATATCCAAGCCTCTTCACTAATTTTACCTCCTTTGAGAAAGATTTTTACTAATTTTACAACTCCTTGGAGAAAGGCTTTTCTTCTTTTTTAATTTTTCCTTAACAGTGAGATTAGTGATGATTCATCTGTTTTAGCCTCGCTGTAGACTCTGTTGGTATAAGGCATGCCCACGCCCAAAGGTAAGGATTTTGCCTTTTCATTATTTCTGTCTCCTAGAACAGAGCTTGTGGTCTGATTATAAACGTTGATTGAATTAGTGAATGATCAGTAAAACTAAATTGTGTGAAATATGTTGGCTGGGGGCCAGTCATTAGGGAGAGTTGGTTTGCCTGAGCTGGAGCTTAAGGGGAAATTCATCTACAGTGAGTAAAACTCATTAAAAACTGTATTATTATAGAACTAAAATCCAGAATGTATTCAGGTATTTTTGTCTTTTCAACTTTGTATGATTCCTAGCTATTTGTAGGCAAATGGCCTAGAGTCATAATTACCTGGTGGTCTAAAGATCTCTAGAAGGACTGAGGATGTGGCTCAGTGGTGGAGTGCTTGCCTAGCATGCCTGAGGTCATGGGTTCAATCCCTAGCACTGAAAAAATAAATTAAAAAAGAGATCTAGAAAAGGTGAAGTGAATGCTTGTTTTTATTTCAATGACTTCTACAGAAGACTTGTGAAAAACTAACAGTGGACAATAGAGATGGATACCATTTACTGGCTACTGGAGACTGAATATCATGCTCACAACTTTATGGCATGGAAGGATATGACCCTCACAGCCACACAGTGAGGTGTATGTTATTCTTTTCCTTTAACCTGGAAAGGAGATAAGATTTGGAGAATTTAAGTAACCAACCTCAATGACAACATTGTAAATGACAGAGGTGGAATTCAAACTTTTATTGATTCAAGTTTAATGAACATAAAGAAAAGTGTATAAATGTGCTCAATAAATTCTCCCAAAGTTGATACATCTGTTTATGCAGGACATCACTTGTACTGAAAATTTCTCTTGTCTAACTTTTACCATGACCCAAATCCTTCAGTGACTTACAATGACTCAAATCCTTAGAGTGACTGAGGCAGCCTCTATCTCACCTAAGTAAAAGAAACATTGCACCAGACTAATAAAATACATGGGAAGACTGGATTCAAGACTATTGCCATGGGGAGAGAGAGATTTGAACTTATCTTCATTGAAACAAAAGGCGGGAGGACTTTTCAGCACTGCCTTGGTGAGGAAGGACCGGAAGACGTTGCGAGGAAGTTTGTCACTGCTAGGCTAGGTCATCGGGGCTCGCCAACTGGCACTTATTGAAGTGAGGCTCCTATGCTCTCAGAGGATGATGGGGCACAGTCTCTGTTGGTGACATTTTAAAGGGATGGCTCCCAGGTCGTTGTAGAAGACATTGCCAGATTTTAGAATATGTACAAGTCAAAAGGACAGAGAGATTAAGAGAGAGAGAGAGAGAGAGAGAGAGAGAGAGAGAGAGAGAGATATCAAAATGTTGCTTGGGCATTTGAAAATGCAAAGGTATTCTAGTTCTTCAAAGACATAGAAGCCAGACTCTGGCAATAAGGATGAGAGGAGATTTGTAGGGCACGGACTTTTCAGAGAGGTTAAGGGAACAGCATTTACCTGATTGTGTTTAGAGAATAAACTGTACAAATGGCTGTGATGGAGCGGAGATGCTTGGGAGGTGATAACACCCACCAGAAGGAGGAATTCTTCAAAGTGCTAAGGGTTAGTATAACGAGGCACAATGGCCTGAAACTAGGCCATTAGGCTGGACATTAGAAAAGTCTTTCTAAATGTAGGCTTGATGAGATCTTGGAATAATTTGCTCAGAGAAGGTCGCTAGAGTGCCATCACTAGCAATCCTCAGGAGTGAGTACAATGACATCCATGTTGCCAGTTAAGGACACAGTGCCAAGGTCAAACCCACAGTAATAGAAAAGAGCAGTCTCCATGACCCCGGATGAGTTTTCCACGTCTATGATAAGATTCACCTGAATTTACAAAACACCGGAACAAAGCATTATAATGTGTAATATTTAGTTTCAACCAAGGATTCCCACAACACAATTGCATTTCTCTTTACCCTATTTTCCTTTAAGCTAGCTTTTAGAGGGTAGATGTTTGCGTCAGTGAGGAGAATGAAATCCATGCTCAGTTTACATTATAAGGAATTAATTTGCAGCCAATGTGCTTATATTAACAAATTGTTATTTGGTTAGAAAATAGCCTGAGTGGTACTTTATCTCCTTAATGACCCTATTTAACAACTCATTTTAGCTGTGTTTTTTTTTTCTTAATTTTCATGCTACTTTTAAGCTATTTCCATTCTTTTAAGTTTTAACAGTATTTTAAATTTAACAGCATATTGATGTTTGCAATTCAGTTTTATTTGATTTAGTTTCTTTTATTCAAAATGGTTTGATTGGCACTTGATTGTTTAGTAAATGATGCAAAGGATACTGAATGAAATTGCTGTAATAGAGTACTGGATTTCCATATTAAATGAATGTCTGGGAAGGCCATTTTCGTTGAAGGGTAGGATATATTCTTTCTATATATGTATTTCACAAACAGGAAAGAATCTGTAAATAAGGATCCATTGCAGGCTGTGTCAGGGACATTGATCCACCTTGTTTCCCTACCTCAATCTCCTTCCTGATGTCATAGATTTAGCCATTTAACACTATCATGATGTTTTCTTGTCTGCTAGGAACTGTCCTAGATATTGGGCCATAAGCAGTAAGAAGGAACATTAATGTCCATGCCTATAGGAGAGCTAATCCCAGCCAGGGAGATAGAAAGAAAAACAGTTGTCTGTTTTTCTTGTCAAGTACTGACAAAGGTCATTGAAAAAAAGTAAGGAAAATGAAGGACTGGGTGATGGAATCTGAACTAGCTGGGGAAGTCTCTGAGAAGAGGACATTTGAGCAGAAAGCTGCATTGCTGGGGGAGTGACCCAGGAAGACCCCTGGAGAGAGGATTCTAGGCAGAGGGAATAGAAAGTGTGAGGTGGGCGACTGGACTCTGAGGAGATCCAGCCTTGCTAGAGATGACCAGAGGAACATCTGGGAGGTTCTGCATCACCTCTGCCCCAAGAGTGCTCTTTGGACTGAATAACTGGATGAGGATACAGACCTCAAAGATCCTGCTAAATGCACTTAAATGACAGTTTTCTTTATGTGAAAATCTTACTTTTTTACTTAAGTTTTGCCAGGGAACAATTCAAGTTGTTCTAATCTACAATGTTTAAAACTGAAACCATTCATTCCACACATACTCCATGAATTCCACCTGTCTACTGTGTTGAATGCACTGCTGAGGTCTTTATTTAAAGTTTTTCTCAAGACCAGAGAATTCTGCCTTTGCGTGCAGACTTAATTCTATGCAATATGAATAGGATTTAATTTGAACTTAATAAATGTATAGATCTACCTTCTGAGAAACTCTGTGGCTACTGCTAATCAATGACAAAATGCTGCTGAATTTCAATTGCCATTTGAAGAAAGTCTTCAGTACGTTTTGCGTTTCAATGTCTTCTAGAGAGCTGCACACATTGCTAGGATTTACCATTTATCACCTTGTCTCATATCCAGATGAGTCCAATTCCCTTCTGACCAGCACTTCAGACATTTTAATTATAAGCCTTTAGTTAAGACAGAATCATTACTTTTTAAAGTGGTCGTTTTTTATTGCTTCTCTGAGCACTGAGTTTACTATTAGTTCACTTAAGGCACTGATCCACTGTTGAAATTAAATTGGGTGAATTTTGTGGAATCAGAGATCTGCCAGAATGAGGTACCTTTTCAGGGGTTGCAGGCAGAAAAGATGGCATGTATTTGGTGGTATGATCTGAACGTGTCTTCCAAGATTTCTTTGTTGCAAACTCAATCCCCAAAGAAGTAGGCTGAGGAGGTGGGACTTGGGGGTAGTATTTATGTCATGAGGTCTCTGTCCTCATAGGTGATTAAGGTTGCTATAAAAAGGATTTGCAAGAGTGGGTTCTCTTTGCTTTTCTGCCATGTAAGAACACCATGTTCATCTACTTCTTTCTCCTGTTTTTTTTTTTTTGTTTGTTTGTTTTTTTGTTTTTTTCCACCAGCTGCAATACGAAGCCACACCAGATGATGGGTCCATTGACCTTGGACTTTCCAGACTTCAGAGGTGTGGGAGAATAAATTTCTATTCTATATACTTTGTCCAGTCTGTGGTACTCTGTTATAGCAGCTCAAAGTGGACTAAGGAATACAGTTACCAGGCAAGAGAGTCAAACATTTTATGGTAGGAAAGCAAGCTGGGGAGAAAACCCTACGACCTTAGGGTAAGGAGACCATGATTTAGCTCCAGTGTGGTCACCTACTAACTACAATAAGTCAGTTAGTCTTTACAACTTAAGAGATTAAGGTTTTTTAGACCTTAATTATAAATTTACTTCAGTAACTTTTATAAAATAGCCCATTGAAATTTTGTTTAAAATTGCAGAGATTCTATAGATCAATTGAGGGAGAACTGCCATCTTAATAATATTGGATCTTTTGATAAATGAGCATAGAACACTTCATTTATTTAGGTCTTCTTTAATTTCTTTTATCAATGCTTTGTAATATTCAATATATAAACCTCACTTAATTTCTGAGTATAATTTAATTTTGGATATTTCTCTAAATGTTATTTTTAAAATTTTATTTTCTAATAGTTTATTTCAAGTATATAGAAATAAAAACATTTTGTATATTGACCACATAAATTGTGACCAGTGTTCAATTCTCTTAGCAGTTCTACGAACTTATTTACATATTAGGAATTTCTGTATAAAGTCTTGTTATTTGTGAATAAAGAGATTAGTTCTTTCTTTGATTTACTCCCATGAATAATAGATTCTATTCCTTGCTGCTGCCTCCGCTACTGCTGCCTCTTCCTCCTCCTCCCCGTCCCTCCTCCTCCTCCCCCTCCCTCCTCCTCTTCCCCCTCCTTCCCCTCCTCCTCCACCACTGCTTTTTCTTCTTCTTCTTCTTCTTCTTTGTCCTCACCTTCTTCTTCTCCTTCTCCCTCCCAATCCTCCTCCTCCCCCTCCTCCTCCTCCCCCTCTTCTTCGTCTTCTTCTTTAACAGAATGGTTGGCACAGTGGTTAAGGATCATAAGGTTTGGAATGAGCATAGGTCTCCTTTCAGATTCTACTTCAACCACTTACTAGTTTTGTATTCTTGATAAAACAAACTAACCTGAGTCTCAGATGTGTCACCTGTGAAATGGATCTAATAATAACTCCTAATAATAACTCCTGTACTATGATTATGTGTCACTGTAGAATAAAGTTGAAGGAGTGTGACAAAAAACATTTCATTATTCCTCCTGTTTTGTAGCTCAGGAATTCAGGCAGGGGCCCATAGGGGTGGGATGACTCTTCTTTCAGTCATGATGACTTGGGCCATGGCTGCAGGGGTTTGAGCAGCTAGGATGGCATGACAGGAATTACAACAGAGAGTTTTTGTCTCTGCTGTTCAAGGGGTCCTTCATTCTTCTTCAGGTTTCACCTGCTGGGTTTGGATCCAAGATGGCTTCTTACCACATCTCTCGTGCTTAGGTAAAGATGGCTAGTGTGATGGGAGCTGGGCCACCATGTCCATGTTTCCTCTTTGGGTAGTTTGCTTGGATTCCTCATGGATGGCAGTCTCAGGGAGGCAGTCAGGTTCATTCATTGGAGACTGACCTGTTCTAGGGGAACCTTCCATGAGCACCTGTGAGAGCTGCAGTGTTCTTGTGACTTAGCCTAGAAAGTTCCAGAATGTCTCTTCCACTACACTGTCTTCCAAGCAAGTCATCTAGGCCATCTCCAGTTCAAGGTGAGGGCCAGAGCAGACTTCCTCTTATGAAGGACCATGAGCATCCATGGAAGGAAGAATTTCACAGTGGCCACATCAGTTTCCACATTTGTTATAAAGATGTTTGGAGTTTTGACAGAGTGGTCCCACGTAATCCATGCCTTACTCAGGCATGGAGTGCCTCACTCAGTCAATGTTGGCTGCGTCACTGTATGAAAAAAATATGCTTTAAAGAATGTGCTACTGGTAGGATGGCAGATAGCCATTATTATTTGTGGGAAAAAAATGCAAATTTTCTCTCTTCCTTTTTATTTAATGCAATAAGAACATAATTGTAGTTGTTAATTTTTATCCCATGCACATAGTAATTATTTTCTTTTCTTTAAATCAAAAGGGCAGTGATCCTTATAGATTGTTTCTCCTATGTGGAGTCTAAAGCCTGGAAACAAAGGAAGAACTTCCAATAAACTTGGCAAACTGTAATCATTACTGATGTTTCAGTACTACCTTTGATTCATAATGATTACCCTAAAGATGGAAATATAGTAAAATCCTGACACGTTCTTCTTTCCCCTCCCCAGTCCCATGACGTTTCTCATTAATTATGATACACTTTGGTGCTGAGGCAGAGGCGGCTTGAGAATCCTTCTCAACAGTATTTTAGGCATCCATTAAAAATTGACATGAAAGTTTGCTACCTATCCATTTACTGAAAAAGAACCCTCATGAACTGGATTAGTGTCCCATAAAAGAGGCCCCAGACACTGTCTGTCCCTTTTACCACATAAGCAATAGCAATAAGTTTCCAACTAGGAGCCAGAAAGTGGACTGTCCTTGGACACTGAATCAGCCTTTTCTTTAGACTTCTCAGGCTCTAAACTGTGAGAAGTAAAGTTCTGTTGTTTATAAGTTACCTGGTGTATGGTATTTTATTATAACTTTCTGAATGGACTAAGAAAATTAGTACTAAGAACTGAGTACTATTGTAATATCTAAAATGGTGGGAGTGGTTTGGACTTGGGAAATGGTAGAGGACAGTAGAGTGTTGAAGTCCATGCTGGGAAGAGCTTGTATTGCAATTAATGAACCATAAAGGGCATTTTTGTAAGGGTGCAGAAGGAGAGAAGCACTATAGAGAGAGTCTCCACATCAGAGAATACCGAATCGTTAAGTGCAGATGTTCGTAGAAATGTGAATGGTAATAGCCCTCCTGAGGAGGTTTCAGACAGAAATGAGGGACCTGTTTTTGAACAATGACGATTCTTATTATAATGTGGAAAGAGCTTGGCCTGAATTATGTTTGCCTTCTAGTGTTTTGTGGAAGATAGGACTTGTGAGCAATGAAATTGGATATTTAGATGAGAAAAATTTCGAAGCAAAATATTCAAGGTATGGGTTGGCTTCTTCTGATTGTCTATAGTAAAACCTGAAATGAGAGAAATGGTTTAAAGGTGGAATTTTCAATCAAAATGGAAGCAGAACTTAAAGATTTGGAAAATTCACAGCCATCTAAAAAGAAGCCACGACCTACAATTGGTTCATAACAATGGAAAGATGATCCTGAAGTCAATAGACAATCATCAGGACTACCACTTCCACTGCAGATCCAGAGAACAAAAGCCACAGACAGCATCTATAAGGACAGCTGGTGAAGCCATGGAAGTGGGTCCACCCCTGAAATCCCAGACCTAGAGCTGTTGGCATGTGACTCCAGCCTACGGGAGCTATATACACAGGGGTATGACCCAGGAATAGAGGCACCATGGGTGTGTGGCTTCTCAAAGTGGAAGGGCAGGACAACCCCTGCAGCAGGTCCCACAAGGTAAGACCACAGCCCCAGCACATCTAGAAGGGGGAACCAACCACTGCAGTGCACAGGAAAAGGAGGACCACAACCTCATTGAGCCTGGAGGACAGATCTCCACATCAAAGGCAATTACTCTTGAGCCTCAAGGTTTATTGTTAGCTGTCGGGAGTAGGACTTTCTCAGGCACTGCCACACCTTCCTTCTTTCCTATTTATCGCTTTGGGAATGAGCATGTGTCTCTTATGCCTGCCCCATTATTTATTTCAAAACCATGTAACTTATTTGACTTCATAAACATATGGGTGAAGGGGAATTTACCTCTGGATGATTCATATCTTGAGTCTGTCTGATATCTAATTTAGGTAACATTTAGATGAGACTTTAGATTTTTGGCTTTTGAGTCATACTGGAATGACCTAAGACTTCCAGGATGTTTGGATGGAATAAATACATTTTGCAAGTGAGAAGTACCTGAGTTTATAGGCGCCACGTGTGGAACGCTGTGGTCTGAACATCTCTGCTAAATTCATATGTTGAAATCCTAACACCTGAGCTGGTGGCATTAGGAGGTGAAAGCTCTGGTAGGTGATTCACGGAGCAGGAGTCTCATGAGTGTGATTGGTGTCCTGGTAAAAGAAGCCCAAGTAAGAAACTTTGCCTCATCTACCATGTGAAGACACAGGAGGTTGCTCTCTATAAGCCAGCAGGCAAGCCCTCCCCTGGATCTTGGACTTCCCAGCCTCCAGGACCATCTGTTGATTATAACGCATGGTATTTCGCTGTGGTAGCCTAAATGGACTAAGAAAATAATACATCAATGATGGACAAATTTGTAACTGTGGAAGATACTTTGAATAAGGAGGGAGTGTGGTGAGTAAAAGAACATTAACTAGATATGCAAAGGAGAAGGAAATCTAAAACAATACAGGCAAAATTCACGAAACACATAGGTACTTTCCTTGTTTGCTGTTTTGATACATAATGACCCAGAGTCAAGAGCCTAGCTTGATGAAATAGAAAATAGGGGTGTCCAGAGAAGCAGAACCAACAGGATGTGCACATGCACACACACACACACACACACACACACACACAGACATATTTAAAAAATCAACTCACACAACTGCAGAGGCTTGGCAACTCCCGAGCCTGCCCCTGGCCTGCCAGTGGATTTGGGACTGAGCAGAGCCGCTCTTGCTGATCAGTCCTTAGGCAGGCTGCCAACAGGGCTCCTTCAAGAAGTGGGCAGGAGTCAGTCTGCCTCTGCTAAGGCCTTAACTGAAGGAGGCCCACACACGTTATGGAGGGTGAGGGATCCACTCAAAGTCTGCTAATTTAAATGTTAATAGCATCCAAACACCCTCCCAGAATAATACTTAACTAAAATAATGTTTAATCAAACATCTGGGGTCCATGCCCAACCCAGCTGACATAAAACTCACCCTCACAGAGAGCTATGGAAAGTTTTTAAAGGGTCATGATGAAAAACATATTTTAAGAAGGTTCTTATGGAAATATTCTGTGTGTTGGTTTAGAGAAGGGAGTAGTTGGAATGTCAAAGCAGTGAAGAAGAGTTAGTTAGACAATCTCCAGCCGGAGCCAGGAGGCCTGGCTGAGAAGAGCAGAAGAAGCCTCAGATAACAGCAGAGGTGACCACTAGCCACCCACACGTCACCAACCCTGAGAGTCACTTTCTATTTAATGGAGACCTTAATTGCAACATTCTAACAATTGCTCAAATCATCAGGCAGTTTTAGCCCTGTTATCGATATTTTAATTCTAGCCATGTTTTAAATACTCCCTTCCATGTTAGGAGTTTGGGGCACTTCATCTAAAAATGGGGGTATTAAGGCCTATCACAAAATGTCTTGAAGATCAATAGAATAATAATGTATTTAATTATTTTAAATTGCACAGTACAGTTCAGGATAATACTATAGCATCCTATTCATTTAATCCCATAAACCTAGTTATATAAGCTCCGAAAAAACAAAAACAGAAAAAAGAGAGTAGAAATTTTTTCTGGCTCAAGTTAAATCTTTATGTCCCCTATCCTAGGAAGGTAGGTCACAGTAAAATACAAAGAGAAACAGGATGTAACTCTTGACCTTTGACCTCACAGGCACCTAAATCCTGGAGGAGACTTAAGAGTGGTACAACAGCTTTACAATGGGAATTTTGACTCAATCGGATCTCTCTCTGACTTGCTGACTTCAGAATCCAATTCCTTTTTAAATTTAAGTGTGTTACAGTGCATCCACTCAAGGTGCACTGTAGGTCAATGTCAATATGGCCCCTGGCTAGGCTTGCATTGGACAATGAGCCCACTGGCTTCCAACGTCCTCAGGTGTTTTTGCTGCAGATGTGACCTCAGCTTGGATTTCTGCAGCCCCTAGTTGGAGAGAAGTCACCTTGCAGACGAGCAGAGTCGTGTTTGCCCCCCACTCTGCACTAACATATTTGCAACATCCTGCCAATTCTTTTGTTTCAGAGGCTGTGATCATTAGGCGTCTTACTATATTGAATTGAACTGGGGAGATTTTTTTTTTTCCCAAAGGTGAATAAATATCTAACATTTGCCAAACAATTCTTCATGATTAGAATGAAACCGTCCCCGGCTGGGCAGAGACACTGCTACGTCCTCTGCTATAGTCATTTTTTTCTCTTTATATTTTATTGTGTCCTATACACAGATAATATATGTATCTCTTGATTTGCTTTGTTAGAGACTGTAAATGAAACTTCACAAAACCATCTTCAAAATCATGTAGTGAAACAAGAGTTGGTAACATTTTTTTCCCTTATCATCATTGTTGCTTTCTGTTGAATAAATGTACATTTCTTGCTGACTGCAAAAAAAGCCATTAAAAAGCTGTTCCCAGCTAAAAGGTTTCAACACACGGAATTATATCACCCGCTTTATTCCACCCCCTCCCCAGCAGAGACAGACGTGGTTATAATAGCCAAATCAAGGGACATTTGTTTGAATGATCTGTAATCATCACTGCTGCTGTCCAAGGAAGTTGGGAACAGTTTTACAACCATAAAACCTTGTACTTGGGAGACTGCATGTCTTACTTTCAATGTTGGCACAATTATTACAATGCTAATATTTTCTTAAAATAAAATAATAGAGAAATATGAGATCACTAAGTCTCTCAACAGTGAAGACAGTATGATGATTAAAATATTCTGCATGCAGAATAACAAATACCAAATTCAAAGGGTAGAGGAAAAACAAACAAACAACCCAGAAAGTTCAATTGGTGGACTGGAAGAACCGGGAATAGCAAGAGGGAAGAGAGCAGAAATGAGTTACATGATTTTCCCTTCTACACCACACAAGTTCTTGATAGAAATCCAAATTTTGCCTGTGAATCATCTCATTTGTAACACACTGCTTGAATTCTCCTTTTAAAATAAGGGAAGAACTTTATGAATCCAAGTATTTCTAATTGTGGTCAACCTGCTCAGACATTTCACTTGTCAGGAAACTAGCCTTTTCATTTTTCCCTGTACCAGCCCCTGTGCTGATATAAGTTATTCAAGAAAAATAATATTTGCATTGCACATTAGAATTTACAAAACACCTAAATTCTTGTTTTATCTTTACAATAATCCTGCAATGTAGTCAGGAGGCAGGCACAGCCGTTACATTCCAGGGGATAATATATAATTGATTTAGCATCATAAACTCTTTTTCTCTGCCAACTTGGCTGCTTGGAGCCATTCTTTTTCCTAAAAGATTCTGACTTTTCCAGAGATGAACATTTATCCTCTCAGGACAGCTTCCCCCTTAGGTTACTTCTTGTTGTGCAGTAGCATTGATATACACATTTCTCTTAAAATATAGTATAAGAAAAAAACCTGTCAGCTAGGTTTCCAGGAAGGATAGAATAGCACAAGGACAAGAAATACGAAGTGTGTGGAGTTGGTGAGAGGTGGGGTATGTTTCCATGGAAGAAATTTTCTAAATTAACAGCTAGCTTTCAGGCATGGTTGCATTGATTGAGGAAGAATAGGGAGAGAAGAAAGTATCCTCAGTTCTTCATGAGCTGTGTTTTTTCCTGCTATTTAAATGTGTGTTTTTTTTTTTTTTTTTAACAATTAAAGTGAACTTTGCTGTAAGAAAACCAGCACTAGTTTAAATTAGAATAACAGCTACGTTGCTTTTTTTTATGAAGTGAGAATGCTGACCACAATACTTCTTACGCTAGCAAAAGAAAAACAAAATAAGGTTAACTGTTATGTTGCATGGAGATTAGTGTAGGTGGAAATGAACAGTTTGGATTTCAGTTTGGTTTAGGTAAGAAAAGTTGTTTATCTTAATTCTCAAGAGCTAGCTAAATTCAGTTTTCTTTACCTCCAATTCCATTAAGAATCTGGAAATGTGGAAATATATGTGTGTATAGTCACACACATACCTGAATTTAAATTAATTACGAAAGTGAGGTGAAGTTTTATAAATCTATAAAGTAAGAATTAAAAGTTTTAGAATTATTATTCAAAACTGCATCCATAGTTATTGAGAAAAAAATAAATGATTTAGATACAAATATAGTTCATACTGCTTTCAAAATTTAAACAATATCTTTATTAAAAATAATGCATGATTTTGCATATATTTCCCAGCCTATTAAGGAAGTATAAAGAAGGTTAGTGTGTTGAAATACAAAGAAGAAAGCAAATCACCAAAAACCTGCCCATAGAAATTAAATCTGGTTACACTTTGTGATCCTTCCGTAATTTCTATAACTTCAATGTTTTCAATGGTCTTATTAAATTCCAAGTTTTAATATTAATAATGTAGTGTTCAGCAGTAAAAAAATTAGAAACCAAAAAAGCAGAAGTGAGGCCAGAAATAGGAGCATTTAAAGCCCAGCTAAGAGTTATGCTATAAATCAGGGAAGGGTTTCAAAGCAGGAGAAAGGATGGTGCTTTTTGCTTTTCTTCCAAGGGAGTCCAGGGGAGAAACAGGGGGCTTTCTCTGAACAAAAAGGCTAAGCTCACCTGAAGTTCACGGTGAAGAAAACCACAAAATCTCGCAACATTTTACCAGCTGTGAAACGGGAATGTACTACTTTATTACTGAGAACTTTTTAAAAAAGAAAACCTCAAGCCCATAACCTTGTTCCTTTCCTGGTCAATCACTTTACTTTCTATCAAAATATTTAAACAGAGTTGTTATCAGCTGCATAGTGAACGCACACCGTGCGTAAAAGCGGACAGCAATCTCCAGTTTCCAGTCTTAGGACAGCTCTTGAGCCTCTTGAGCAAGTGTTTAAGTAGACGATTGCCTTCTCGGAGATTTCTTTTTCCAAGGTGGAGTCACCTAGCCACCGTGGTCCCCTGTGTGTGTTTGGGGTGGCGTTGGGCGGTGAGGCCGCGCATGCGCTGAGAATTGGCTTGAACCCTGCGCCTTGCGCATACTGAGCTTGTTCTGTGAGGCTGAGCTACCCCGCAGCCCCATCCAGTCCTTCCTAGTATCCATTAGGTTCTGCTCGCACTGGGAAGACGCCATCGTGTTTGCTAACTTCCAATCCCCACGTACCTGGGGAGGAACCTGCCTTCCTCCATGCTCCACCAACCTTCTCCATCCCCGAGTCTACCACAAGCACACCAGCTCCCCAGGAAATAGGGCGCCCGACCATTGAGTTAAAACAGTCACCTCTCCAACCCATACTTGTACAAGAGTGGTCTTTTTATACCATAGAGCAGAGGAATACGGTGTGGTCATGTGAATTTTTCCATCTTTAGCTTCACAATGAGGCAGATCATTCACTGATAGAGAGTAGAAGGTCAAATATTGATCCTCTGTGATTGCAGGTTACAGCAAAGGATGGATGGACTACCACAGAAGAAAGAGCCTCGGGGAACAGCAGGCCGTGATGGCTTATTTTGCAATCAGAGGCAATTTACAATGGAGGAAGTCATAGGATTCTATCAGTCACTGGTGATTTTTTTTTTTTTTCCAGTCTGCCATAGAGCTCTTGGGACTTGGTTTATAACTGGAGCTGTAGAAGATGATCTAAGCTATTCACTAGCAATGCCTTGACTCAGATATAAGCAGAATTAGGATATTACAAATACAAGTGGCACCAATAGAAGGAGAAAACATCATTTTTAAATCAGTAAGGAATCTTTTTCATTGCTTTTTGTTTAGTTTTTTTGTATTAGGGATTGAACTCAAGGGGGCTTTACCACTAGTTCTTTTTACTTAATTAGTTCTTATTTTGAAACAGGGTATCACTAAGTTGCTGAGACTGACCTTAGACTTCTGATCCTTCTGCCTCAGCCTCCCAAGTTGCTGGGATTGCAGGCATCCATCCCCACATCCGGTGCCACTGACATTTTCAAAACAACCATTTATTGATGTATCTGAGAGGAGGATGGATCAATGGAGGATGACCTCAGTCTTGAATCCTGCAGGTTGTAATTCAATCTTTCTCTTTTACACATTAAAAAGTTGTTAATGCTATTTGGAAAAGTCACTTATTCATAAATTAGTTTTATCTGCTCTCTGAATAAAATGTGTCTCTCTTCCTTCTGAATGAATCCTTCACCTACACCTTTATTCCAATACCTTCGACATCTTTAAAGGTCTTGTTCCATTTTTGTGTGTTTTTTTTCCCCATATGTAACTTCTTTCTCTTCAAAAGTTCCATTCACTCTATCTATAAACAGATCAGCTTCTGTTTCCTTAAGCAAGGTAAATCTTCCCTCTTTTCAGGTGCTATCTTAAGTCTTCCCGTGTTTTCATGTCCCCAGTTGGAGATTGAAAGTTTGTCAGTCGTTACTTCTTGTAGCTGATAAATACTTTCTGGCTTCAGGACACAGTCACTCCTCTGAAGGTCCTGATGCCCTTTGATACCACATCTAAGCAGGGTTTTGGTCTATTTGTGGCATTTGGCTCTTTGACCAGGGTGTGCTTCTTTCCTCCCTTGGAGTTCCTGTCCCCATACCTCTGAGTTTCCCTGCATCCCTGATTATTTGTTTTCCTGTCCCACACTCAGCAGATTCTTGGATCCAGAGTTGTAGAAACAAGCATTGAATCCAGGAAGAATTTAAGCACAGGCAAGACTTATTCAGGCTCTTCTGCTCCAGCCAGAAAGGAGACAGAGATCTCAGGAGGACTCAGGCAAAAGACAAGGGGTAGAGCTTCTTTGACATGTGGGGTGGCAGGCTGGGTCTCTGGATGTCATGGCACATGGCTCTGAGCCTGCGTTCCTCCCCATCCTGCTTCTTCATGGGTCACTTGTCTCATCACCACCCTGTCTCCTTACTAGCATCTTACTGTGCTCACAAGCTGAAGGTAACTGAGGGTCACAGTGGTGACTATCCTGTGTACACCTTTGCCCCTCACCTCCTGGATTTCCCCTTATCATCTGGAAAGTATAATATTAGTATTTTCAGAATAGGAATGTCCTGCTGTTCTGGCTTCTTCCAGGAGCTCTGCTTACCCCCACCTCCTGGTCTGCTACCATACTCCGTAGCCTTGAAGGCTCCTGCACTTTTTAACTCCTAATTCGTGAGCATTTGGGCATGGCTGCTAGCCCTGCAAGGCTGAGCGCTGACCTGACTGTCTTGTAAGGGTTCTTGATCCTCATCCTGAGGGGTCTCGCTTTCCATGGGGCTCCCTAATTGTCATTCCTTAAACCTCACTGGCTTCTTCTCTGCCAGTCCTACACTTGCAAACTCTCTTTATTGACCTCCTTTAGCTTCTCTTTCTGCAATAGCCTGGCACAGGATTTTCACCTTCAGTTTTAGGCAGTAACTTCCAAATTAGTATCTTTGTTCCATTCTGAATTCTACACACACTCACACACACACACACACCTTGCACTTCCAACTTCCAACGTTTGGCTAAATGGTTTTGTTGTTGTTGTTATTTTTTCATTCTGGACCAGACCACTTTATCTCATTCCCTAGATTTCCAATCCATTTGTGTTAGTGGCCCACTATCTTCTCAATAGCCCAAGGTAAAACCAGAGGAGCCATTTCCTACTGTTTTATTTTGAGACAGGGTCTCACTACCTTGCTGAGACTGGCCTCAAAGTCGTGATCCTCCTGCCTCAGTCTTCCACGTCCTATTGTTCTTGATTCGCTTACATCCAACCATCGTTGAATCCTAGCAACTTGCACTATTTCTCATCCCCCTTCTCTCCATCTGTGTATTCATTGACTGTATCAGCCTAATATTCTTTCTTATCTGGCCCAAATATTCTATAAACCATTCCATTTGTTTTAAGCTATGTTTTGATGTTTTTGTAATCCATTAAATACTACTGGCAAATCAAGTTCCCTTAAATGGGACTGGATTACTTCATTTTGTTACTCAAAAAATTTTAACTGCCATCTACTTTGCTTGTTAAAAGGCCCTCACTTCAGGTAACATGCCTCCTTTATCACCCCACATCATTCATTCATGAGACTTCTTGGCAAATATCCATTCCTACCATTTGTTATACCTGTTCATACCTCTCTCCTGTCTCTTAAGAACAAGGGTCGTGGTTCCTGAGGCTTTTGATCCCTGACAGTTTCTAGTACCATACCTTACACAAAGTGGACATTCAATCAATTCAAGATGTTGGTGAAGAATATTTTGTGAATTTAGAGAGAGAAATTGGGTATGAGAAGAGAGATTGAATATTAACTGTCTCATTCAATATCTTAATAAAATTTTGACAAAAGGAAAACAAATGCCTTTTCTGATCTAATTGGTTGTATTTATTCCATACCTGGCACTTGAAAATAAATTCAACATTTTTATAATAAAAGATAAAATTTAAGATGTCTTTTAATACTGTTAAATAACAAAAGTTTAAAATAGTTCATCTGAGTTATTGGAAGAAATCCAAAAAGTGATATTTTAACACACTACTGTTGGATCAACATTTTGGTATAAGTTTATGGCATAAATTATAACAATGTTTTTCTCTTTTATAAAAATTTGTTCTAATGAGTCATACACAACTGTAGAATGCATTTTGATACATTGTACACAAATGGAGCATAACTTCTCATTCCTCTAGCTGTACATGGTACTGAGTAAAACCAGTTGTATAATTATACATGTACATAGGGCAATAATGTCTGTCTCATTCTACTGTCCTTCCCATCCCCACCACCCCAAACCTTCCCTCACTCCCCTCTGCACAATACAAGGTTCCCTCATTCTTCCCTCTCCACCCACTATGGATCAGCATCCACTTATCTGAGAAAATATTTGGCCTTTGGTTTTGGGGATTGGCTTATTTCATCTAGCATGATATTCTCTAGTTCCATCAATTTACCTACAAATGATGTTGCCAGGTCAACATCATTCTAAATGGAGAAGAATCGAAAGCATTGCCTCTGAAAACTGGAAGAAGACAGGGATGACCTCTTTCACCACTTCTATTCAACATAGTCCTTGAAAATGTAGTCAGAGCAATCACACAGATGAAAGAAATTAAAGGGATATGAATAAGAAAAGAAGAACACAAACTATCACTATTTTCAGGTGACATGATTTTATATTTAGAAGATCCAAAATATTCCACCAGAAAACTTCTAGAACTAATAAATGAATACAGCAAAGTAGCAGGATACAAAATCACTACCTATAAATCAAATGCATTTCTCTACATAAGTGATGATTGCAATGCTAGAGAAATTAGGAAAACTATCTCATTCACAATAGACTCAAAAAATAAAATAAAATAAAATAAAATAAAATAAAATAAAATACTTGCTAATCAATCTAACAAAAGAGATTGAAACCTCTACAATGAAAGCTACAGAACAGTAAAGAAAGAAATTGAAGAACTTAGAGGATAGAAAGATCTCCCATGTGCTTGGATAGGCAGAATTAATATTGTCAAAATGGCTATACTTCCGAAGTGTTATACAGATTTAATGCAATTCCTATTAAAATCCCAATAACATTTTTCATAAAACTAGAAAAAGCAGTCATGAAATTCATTAGGAAAAATAAGTGACCCAGAAGACTAAAAGCAATCCTTATCAAGAAGAGTGAAGCAAGAGGCATCACGATAACAGGCTTTAAACTATACTACCGAGCGACAGTAATAAAAATGGCATGGTACTGATACTAAAATAGACAGGTAGACCAGTGGTACAAAATAGAAGACATAAAGACAAATCCACATAAGTACAGTTATCTCATACTAGGCAAAGTTACCAAAAACATACATTGGAGAAAAGATAGACTGTTCAACAAATAGTGCTGGGAAAACTGGAAATCCATATGTAACAAAATGAAATTAAACCTCTCTCTCCCATTCTGCACAAATATCAACTCAAAGTGGATCAAAGACTTAGGCACTAGAACAGAGACCCCAAGCCTAATAGAAGAAAAAATAGGCCTAAATCTTCATCATATCGACTTAGGATCTGACTTCCTTAACAAGACTCCTAAAGAGCAAAAAGTAATTAAGAATCAATAAATGGGATGAATTCAAACTTAAAAGCTTCTTTTCAGCAACAGAAACAATAACGTGAAGAAAGAGCCTACAGAATGGGAGAAAATCTTTACCACACGCACCTCATATATAGCACTAATCTCCAGGACATATAAAGAACTCAAAAAATTTAACACCACAAAAAACAAATAACCCAATCAATAAATGGGCTAAGGAACTGAACAGATGCTTCACAGAAGAAGAAATACAATTGATCAACAAACAATTAAGAAAATGTTCATCACCTCTAGCAATTAGAGAAATGCAAATCAAAACTACCCTAATATTTCATCTCACTTAAGTCAGAATGGCAATTATCAAGAATATAAGCAATAAGAAATGTTGATGAGGGTGTGGGAAAAAGGTAAGTCATACATTGCAGGTGAGAATGCAAAAGGGTGCAACCATTGTGGAAAGCAGTATGGAGATTCCTCAGAAAACTTGGAATGGGAAAAGAAAACCCAGAATGGACCCACCTTTTGACCCAGTTATCCCACTCCTTGGTTTATACCCAAAGGACTTTAAATCAGCATATTACAGTAATTCAGCAATATCAATGTTTATAGCAGCTCAATTCACAATGGCTAAACTATGGAACCAAACTAGATGCCTTTCAGCAGATGAATGGATTAAGAAAATGTGGTACATATACACAATGGAATATAACAATGTATTTTTAAAGTTTTGGAAACAGAAAGGTTCAGAAGATCCCTTCTATAAGTGTATCCTGTTGAAATAATTGAGAATTTAGCTTTCAGGATGTTTACTGTAGCAATATCAATAATATAATATTGGAAAAGGAGAAATGAGAGGCATAAGGATCAGAAGGGAAGAAATAAAATCATCAGTATTTGCTGGTGACATGATCAGCTATGAAGAGAACTCAAGAAATCAACAGGCAAAGTATTGGTTTTTATGAGAAAATGATCAGGTGCGCTAAAAAGTTCAACTAACTAAAATCAATAGCTGTTTTCTATGGCAATAATAATACAACAACAGAAAGTAGGTAGAAAATAGAGTAGACAACAGGTCATTTACAATGGCAAAATAACCCACAAAAATAATCAAGGATTGTTTATTGGAGAGATTTAAAGAAACATTAATCTATTGTGACTTTTCTTCAAAGATTAAAATAATCTGAAATGAGAGCACAACATAATGTTGAGCAGAATAGACAAGAAACATCAGAGGACTCAGAAACAGCTCATAAAGGACTCCTTGCAGAAGGCCACAACACAAGAAGAAAGAGATATTTGATTTAGCTGGGTCAAATTAAAGATCTCTGCCAATGCAAAACACTTTATGTTGATTTTAAGTCCTCTGGGTACAAACCAAGGAGTGGGATAACAAGTGATTATAGGACAGGTATTAGTAATGCCTAAAAACCAGCTCCGCAGTAGTGAGCACTTGCCTAGCATGTGAGAGGCCCTGGGATCTACCTCTAGCTCTACAGAAGGCATGCACAAGAGATGTTTCAACTCAGTAGTAGTCAAAAACTGTAAATTACAAAAAAGGTGAAATATCATTTTGTGCCTGTCAAATTGTAAAACATAGAAAAGTGGATGGTAGTTATACTGGTATAAGAAAGATTGCCAAGTATATTGTGAAATGGGGACATTCTTACCACACTGGCTAAGCCATGCTGGAACAAAGTCTGGTTAGATTTAATGGATTGCAACAACTGTGATCTATAATCCCACGCATAGATATATGCTCCAGAGATGTGTTTATGTAAATCCTTAAAGGGACACCTAGGCATATGTATGGGTTGGCACTGTTTGTCAAAATAGGGGATTAGAGGCAACTTAGATTATCAATGAGTCTGCGGACAGATAGGTAAAGGTAGAATAATACTATGGAATTCTTCACAAAGTCATTAACCAGATACACATGCAGTCACTTACAAAGTCATAAAATGATGGTATTTGAGTGTGATTCAAGAATAGACCCTTTGATGCTGCAATTTATATCAATTTAACTATGATATATTTTATAATAATAAAGGAATATTTAGGATATGTAACAAATATAGTAGAGTGAGTGCCAAAGGAAAAGAGGAAATACAAATGAAATCTGATACACAATGAAGCTGCAGTCATGTGCTACATGAAACTATTTTGTTCATCTATGGATGGTGTACACCACGATGGTCCCATAAGATGGTCCCATCTAGTGAAAACATAGATATCTTAGATTGTGTAACTACACTTTATTTTTCCAGCAATGAATGTGTCTAATGGCACATTTCTTAGAACATATATCCCTGTCAATAAGCAATGCATGACTATAAAAACGATACAAAAAAAAATGGGAGTTTTGCTGCTTTGGTTGGGGTAACAAGTATGATGAGTGTAATAAACTCAATTTTCTTAATTTTTTCAGTTTAAACTCAATCTTCAACTTGGGGTACTGTATCATAAAGAGTTTGCTGGCCTTTGTCCCTGGTTCCTAGAATCTCACCTCTAAATTCTTCGAATTTCCCAAGTGACAGAGTATTCTACTCATGGTCATACCCTATACAATTTAAGCTAATTAATCCTTAACTACTTTAGGCTATTAGTTTTCACCTATTATTGTCTACTACCATTACTGAATGATAATTTGGTCATCCCATGACGACTCAGGTTGGGGACTATCCACAACAGAAAGACCAAGCTGTGATTAAAGGGTTGGAATTTCAGCTCTGTGGTGACAGATGGACATCCTGGGATGGGAGTGGGGGCTGCAGATGGAGTTTAATGGCTTGTCCAGTGATTGAAGCTCTGCTGTCCAGGAGGGAAACCCCACTGAAATTCTGGACTCTGAGCCAGGGGGACTTTCTCTGGCTGGCAGCTCTCTATCTGTTGTTGCTTGTTGTGCCAGGAGGTGATGTGACCTGCAGAACCGTGGAAGTGACCTTGCCCTCTGGCTCTCTCTTTGCCTGATTCTTATTTCTGTTCTTTTGCTGCATACAACTCTAACAAGAATAAACAATATAGCCCTTTCCTCACTCTGTGAGTCATTCTGGAGAGTAATAAGTTCTGAGGGGAGATGGGAGTGGCCAGAATTATAGGCAGCAGGTTAGTGAAGGTGGCCAGGAGACCTCTGCACTGTGACTTGGGTCTGAGGCAGGGCAGTCTTATGGAGGGATATGTCCCTGTCCTGTGAAGTTTGCCTTTGCAGATGGTTGGGGTCAGAAGCCCCTGCACATGCGACAACGAGATCACCTAAACATATAACAATATGGTACTGATGAAACCGACTGGATACCTTCACTCATTCAACAGTATGACGTATAATATTATAGATAAATGATATTTAAATCGCTATTTGTAATATACTAAATGAGAAAACATGATCAAATAGTGCCATTAAAAACTTCATTTAAAAAAAATCCACATATATCTCTTGGTGGTAAGTTTCTTTTTTTTTCTCATTTTTCTTTTGCTATTTCTAATTTGTCTTCAATAAATTTGAATTAATTTTCAAAGAAAAATAAAATGCACTTTTGGGAATCTTTAGAAGTACATAATTACACAAAAACACTTCACGATTTTTCATATTTGATACCACATTTTTCCCGTAAGCTGAATATTGCCAGTAGTAGGTCTAAGGAGAGCCTTTGGCACACCTGGATAGTCAGGGCTCAGTCTCGGATTCTTGCTCACCTGTCTGCTGGGTGAGCATCCAGAGCTCACCACAGGGTCCTCAACATTTGGCCTTTAGTTGTTTTGTTTTGCTTTTTCAGGGCCTGGGGTCTCAGCTCACAAACCTCCTGCTCCAGAGGCACTAGGTAGTGTGATCCATCATATTGCATGGGTGGTGTAGGCGAGAGAGCCCTGGGCAAAATGCCATTTATCGCCTCACCTCAACCTGCATCTTGGACCTGGAAGTGTCTCTGGAAATGGGCTGCCATGCAACTCAGTGTAGAAAAACAGGCAGGGGTGGAGGGGCTCAGGCCAGAGCACACCTTGTGACGTCATTCCATGTGGACAGGGTCACCTACAAAGAGCAGGCCACTGCCCCAGCTTGTGTGTTCTACATGGATATCCTATTCCAATGTAAACAGTATTGCTATGGAAATAAGAAAAATGAGATGTATTTTAAAACATCAGACATGGGGATTTTTTCTTCCCCATTTTTAAACTTAAATATCAACTTATCTCTTAAAGAATCATTGTCACACCCAACTATGTGAAGGAATTCCACTTTTGTCTCTGAGAATATTTTCATTGCCTGATGTACGAAACATTCCCACAGCTTTGTAAATGATGGTGTTCTGTGGTCCTTAAAGTGTCAGGTGTAAGTTATTAGCTACCAGATGATTTAAAAATATAGTACTGTTGGAAAAGAATCAATCCATAGAGCTACTTCATATTATCCTTATATAATTTATTTAATAGGACGAATATATATATATAGATATACACAAATATACATATATATATAATTTTCTTATCTGTATCACTTTCTAAAGAAATTGTGTAAGAAGGTAGAGTTTAGAGGAGTGAGCTTGTGCTGTAATTGGAAATTTAGCATCTATTTCTGTTTCTCACTTTAAAAAATTGAAGCTGCAGTACACATTTATTTTTAAATAATAAAATGAACTTGGTAAAACATTTCCCCTCTGCATTCCACCCTTTGTAGGTTAGTCAGCTACTAATGGTAGTGAACACTGCACTCGGTGCTGAGGAGTGACATCAGAGTCTCACTGCCAACTGGAAGGGGCCATGATGCTGTCAGAGATATAAGCCCCTCCCATGCCCCAAGGATGAACTGATTCAGTCTGAATCTGGGGCCTCAGAAGCTTCTTCTAATGGGAGATTTTTTTCTTCTTTTTTCTCCCTTTATGCATGCTACTCTCACACCCTCTTCCATGTGCATCTCCCTCACTATTCGATTTGCCCTGCTTTGGAAAGCGATGAATGGAAAAAGAGACAGGGTTTTGTGAGAATGAAGGACTCATGAGAATGCACAAATATGAACTCAGCATCATCGTTTTATTCTTTTGCTTGGTTTGAATTTGATGCTTCAACCCTACCAGGACCTCTGGTCCTTAACCTCTACAATCTTTCCACTGTTGATTTCTATTTTCGCCTTTGGATTCTATCACATATCATTACAAAAATTTCATTGAATGGACTCCCTTGCTGATTTCCTCCCAAATATCTGCTGGGCAAAATCACAACTGTAGTTCAACCCCATTTTTAGATCCTATGCATGGTGCTGATCTCTGCAGAGCTGCGTATTGCTAGAGAAAAACAACATTGCTGACCATCTCACATTAAACTTTGACCACTAACCTCATGTGGGACATTAGTGTATTTGCCAGACAGCCCTGGAAATCTAACTTTTCCATATTTTTAGACAATGATCTCACATCTCCTCCATTCTTCTCAAACATTCAGCCCCTCCTTCTTCATGGTATCAATGGCTAATTTATTTCTTTGAAAAAATAAAAATAAGCAGAAAAACCTTCCACCTATTGCTATCACTTAGGTTGCTAAATGTGCTGCTTCTATAGCCATACATTTTACCATCCTTTGTTATATGAATGAACAATTAATCCTCTTATCTAAAGCCAATTTCACCATGTTTTCCTCTCAGCTACTCAAATACTTCTCTCCTGCATACCTTGCTCTGCTGAGTCATAGATTCTTCCTCATTACAGTATAATCTTCATGAGTGTGCAAACATATAGCACTATCTCCTGTTGACCTCCCAACTCTTTGTAGCCCTCTCTTCACTTCTCCCTTCTAGATTGTAAATTCCATGGGCACAGGGACTCTTGTTAACTACAGATGGTCTTGACAGATATCCGTTGACTCAATAAAGAATCAACAAATACAGAGGCTCTCCTTGAAGATGATTTCATGAAGAGAATTTAAGGGCTTCAGTCACCTAACCTGCTGATCCACTATTCCATCCTTCCCCAGAGGAGCCACCATTTTTTGTTTTGCTATAACTTTTAGGTTAGTAATTAAAGATGCAAAGAATTAGAAGTGGTCACATCTATGGGCTGGGGATATAGCTCAGTTGGTAGAGTGCTTGCCTCTTGAGCACAAGGCCCTGGGTTCAATCCCCAACACCACAAAAAAAAAAAAAAAAAAAAAGAAGTGGTCACATCTAGGAAGCAGGAGAGCTTGACTTCCCCTATGACTTTAACTAAGGCACTCCTCTATTTCCTTTCCTTGTGTGTGAACTGGAGATATTAGTAGCACTAATCTTTAAGTATATTGTGGAGTTTAAATTAACACAACCAACTGAAACACTTAGGGCAATGGTGGGTACATAATGAGAATCAACTATGAAGCAGGTGACCATTGGCATTATTGACAAAAACTGTATTACCGAATGCTTTTTGGTGTGTCTTCTGTACTAGTTTACAAATTATTGGAGGAAAATTTTATTTTATATACATTCTATGCCCTTTTAGAACTGAGAATATCAATGTTACTTTTACAGTCATTAACTGAGTGCTTACTAGGTACCAGGGAATATACTCAGAGTCTCAATGTCATTTAATTCTTGAATTCTATTAATTAGACATCATTACCATTTTATAATAAATATCTTTCGCTGGTTGTTTGAAGTATTCTGCTGATTACTCAATCTGAAAGAGAAGTTTGTATTAATTTGTCCACTGCAATTATTTTTACATTATTTCAGAAACTTCTAAAATATCATAACTGCTAATGAGTCTCAACCATTACTTATATCAAGATAAACAAGTCCCACAAATTGTAGATCTTTTGTAGCTTCATTACTTGAATTGCGTAGACTTTCTGTATACCCATATATTTATGTATCTCATTAATCTGTTATAAAGAGCAAAAAAAATTGTTAATGCTAAGTCAAATTGCCTGTAAATGACTTAAGGAATATGTTAATGATCTTGCTCCAAATGAATAATTATAAAGCAGGTGCAGTTGAGATATGATCATTTAACTGACAGCAAACAGCTTTTAATGGCTTCAATAACCAAGATAATGGTGATATCAGAGAAGCCTGTTAAACTCATTGTTCACAGCATCCATTTAATGCACAAGAGAACTTCAGCTGGAATCTCCCTGTAGACCCATTGTCCCGCTTATTTAAATAGCAGTTAATTTAAACACATGCACACACAAAAGTCAAAATTCCATTATTTCTAACATACTTCTTTTTAATAAATTGTATTCTATGGTCATCAGACCCCTGACTAAAAGAGCCATTTCTGTATATTTACATAGGTGCCACATTTGAACTTGAGAGTTATCTTACAGGGAAGTTATCCCCCAGGAAAAGAAGTTAGTGGATATAAATAAAGTGGGCGAGACTTCCATCTGCTGTGTTTAGGACACTTGGTTGAGATGCACGTGGGTCACAATCTGAAAACAGACTAAATTTAATCCCAGTGCCTACCAACACGAATATGGAGGGGGTGGAATGGATGCTGGTTTCTATCTAATTTCATTTGAACTTTGCACTTTATCTTCTCAGCAAGACTCTGGCTGTAAGTGAGAGTAATCAAACTCCAACTAGCTTAAGTAGGAAAGGGAATTTATTGATTGCAACATCTGAAAAAGACAGGGCATAAGATTTCATCTCAGCCATGGAACCACATTTTCCTCTTCCATTTGCTTCTCTTGCTTCTCTTCCACACATTTCCCCCCACCATCTCTCTCTCAATCTCTCTCTCTCTCTCTCTCTCTCTCTCTCTCTCTCTCTCTCTCTTTCCCCCCTGTACTGGGGATTGAACCCAAGGTCTCATTCATGCTAGGCAAGCAGCTCTACCATGGAACAGCATCAGAATCCATAAGTACAGTCTCTCTTATCTTAATGGGACCCGCCAGCTCTAATGCATACCTCCCATGTTGCCCAAGACATCCACCCACTTTAACAACCTCAGCTCCTTCTCAGTTTGATCTGGCATAGAAGTTCCCGTGAAGAAGCTGATAGGCCAGAATTGGGTTGTGTACCTGCTTCTATGCAGGGATGCAGGGAAACAGGACAATTCCTTTTGAACTAAAATATGGGATTAGTACTCCACATGAAAGCAGTTTTCTACCAAAGTAAGTGGAAAGAGATGTCGGACACCTCAAAACAACAAGGACCTTTGCATTTTACTGTAGACTGTGGCATATACGCATCCCTCTTTTTTCTTACATGCATCCTTCAAAATACATAAATCATAACAGCCACCATATAATCTCTGAAATATGGACTCTCCTTCTCGGGAGTACTCCTCAAAATCTGCATCCATTTCTGCATTCAGGACTTCTCTAGTTTATGCGTGTTCTGTCCTCGGGTCAGTACTTGGCGGCTCACGTTAGACCAACCAGAACTTAATCCTTACTCTTGGGATCTGTTACTTACAACACAAAATTCGTCATATCAGGATTTCTTTTTAGTAATTTTTATTCTTGTTGTACTGGGCACTGAAACCAGGGGCACTCTATAACTAAGCCACATGCCCAGCACTTCATATTTAATTTTGAGATACGATCTTGCTAAGCTGCTAAGGTTGGCCTCAAACTTGTGATCCTCCTATCTCAGCCTCCCCAGTTGCAGGGATTTGAGGGGTTCCCTGCTATGCACCATTTATCACACCAGGGTTTCTAATTGCAGTTACTGGTGTAGGCCAGAGTATGCAGTATTCATCCTCAAATGATGTCCTCAGAGCCCCAGCTCTTCAATGGGTTCTCCCCATATGAGGGGTACCTAGATGTTGATAATCCCAGACTCACAACCTAACAGCTCTGCACCCTCAGTGGAAAAGTGATTGAGGATTAAATGAGATGATGCACACAAGAAGCATATTGCAGAATATATATAAATTACTCAATAAATGATGGCTTTGTGTAATACAACTCATTATTATTATTCTATCATCATTCCCTGAGGACTCGGGGCAGGCAAATCCTGGGATTGGCTTGACTTACGTCATGTGATCATTCTTGTGAGGGAAGGGAAACATCCCCCCCTCAATCAAATTCAGAGATTGGATTAATCCAGGACTAATTGTGTTCTTTCTGGAAGGAGGAATAATAAACACCAGGAAAACAAGAACAACACATATCTACTGCATTTTCATTTTCAACCTCCTGGTCTACTCCTTAAGTATTTTCTTTTGTTGAAAATTCTTCAACTTTGAAAATCTGTCCAAGTTTTCCGATGTCAAAGTTGAAACTGGATAAATGGCCTCGGTAGTGTGAATTTGACCATTTAAAGGATAGTGTTGATATCGATAATATAGTTGATGTAACTCTGAAGGAAGTAGAAGAGAATTGGTAGGATTACAGTGTTTCCACGTTTGCAAGCTTTAGTTAAATTGTATCTCAAGGTGGTGTTATTTAGAAGATTACTTAGAAACCATTTTCAGACAGAAGCATTGATTTAAGTTATTTAAAGATAACACAGTTTTTGCTGGTAAAATTAATATAGATAATATGTTCTCCCTCTATACATTCTGCTATCTGTTTTGGCATTTTTTAATGAGTTACTTAAAGGAAGGAGGAAGGGGAAGAAGACAACAGAATAGTGAAGAGATCTGCTCTGACATAAGAAAGCAGGTGTACCTTAATAGGCCTACCAGGAATGTTTTAGCTGTTAGCATCTTTTAAATGCTTCTGCTGAGAAACCATGTTTTCATAACAAGGTTGGTGAGTATTAAACCTGTGATAGTTCTTTCTGGGATTACTATAATTTACAAAAACAATAAAAACCTGCTAAAAACATTTATGTATTTTTAAATGTTGTAATCTAGGGATCCCACTGATATTTGTGGTGAGACTTCGCCCAAGGCTACATAACCCTGCTAGTACATTGTCAGGACTGCAATCTGTTTTATGACAAAACAGATTCATTTATCTCCAAATAAATAAATTACTTTTGTGAACATTTAGAAACATTTGCATAATTAGGCTGTAAGATCTTAGCAGTCTTTTTCATAATAATTAAACTAATCTAATCTTGGACAGGGTAAACAGACTTACTAAGATGAGAGCAGCCTTCAGGCAAGGAACTTACCACATTCGACAGGAACTGTAAGGCTGATGATGTTTGTTAATTATGAAGAGCTTTTACTCCCTAGTAATAGCAGCGTTTGTATTGCCTGAAGCTCAGATAGCTACTCCCAGGCACATAAAATTAGACTCTGCTTTTTTGACATTCTCTTAAAAAAAAAAAACAACCCCCCCCCGCTTGTTATGTCATACGAGATCGGAAGAGCGTCGTATGACATAACAA
>JAJEJO010049826.1:869270-901499 GCA_020662805.1 Glaucomys volans
GAAGAGACTTCAAAATGATTATATGCTTTCAACGAGGAGAGCATTAGCTTTCCACTGATGGATCCTGGATCTGCATACAATTGGCTCATTCCGTCAGTCACGTGATCATGATTATCTTTAGATCTGGAATTCTTCAGACTGTACACAGATACACAGAGCTGAGGCTTAATGAAAGAGCAGCAAAATGAATGATTATATTTATTTCAATCTTTGGAATTTCCTGGAATTCCACTTTCAAAAATGATGCACTTTAGCAAATTGGTCGTTTCAAAGAATGTTCATTATGTTTGTAATTATCAAAAGGGAGCACTGTGAAAAATAACAAATGCTAAATTTCAGTGCTTTTCTTAAATAGTCATTTTATCAAACAGGTCAACTCACGCAGTGTCTTTAATATTGACTTGACTGGGGGAAACCAGTTTGTCTTTCTGCTTAAAGGTTCGAATTGTAAGAGTGATCTCTCCAACAAGAAATGAATCTTCTCAAATTACTTGAAAAAAATCTATTAGGTACTTATTATATATCCTACAATTCAGGAAAAGTGCATATATATACATATATATAAAAAGAAATATATGTATACATGTATATATATATTTCTTTTTTTTTCCCCCCCAAAGAGACTCTAAAGAACAGATGATTCCAAAACCAAGTAGTCCTGAGAGCATCAGTGAATTGCAAATGTACCAGTGGTCTCAACCTTCATTGGGGCCACTGGTGTTTTAGCAATGCTTGATGCATTTCTTTTTGTTTACATGTTATATTAAACAAATCTGGTTGCAATAACACTAGTCATCAGAAAAGTGACCGTATTATTTGTCCTTGTTCATGTCATCTCTCATTTTTAGTGTAATTTATTCATGTATGAACATCCTATTTTATTTTCACTAGCTTGTAGGTGGGCCTCTAGAACAATTGTTTGTTCCTGGAATATTGAAACTTCATTTTGGTGGTTTGAATATGAAACGTAGCCCCCAAACTCGTGTGCTGAAGGCTTGGCCCCTCACGCAGCAGTGCGCAGAGGTGGGGCTTTGGGAAGAGATTGGTTGGTGAGGGCTCTGACCTCATCAATGGATTGAACCATTGATACCTGCATGGACTCCTGGGAGGTGGTAGATGTGGGAGGTGGGACCTAGTTGAAGAAATTTAGCTCTGTCCTGGAAGGAGATTTCTTGTCACTGTCCCCTTTCTCTCTCTGTCTTGTTTCTCAGCTCTCCATGAGCTGAGAAGCTTTCCACTACCATACCCTTCCGCCATGTTTCTACCTTGGACTCAGCCAACAAGGACTGAAATCTTTGAAACCTTGAGCCAAAATGAAGCCTTTCTCCTTTAAGTTGTTTATGTCAGGTATTTTGGTGGTGGTGATGAAAAGCTGACTAATTAACTCACAGTGCATTTAATTAAGACATCACAAACTTCTTCCTGTGGGAACAGATGTGTGATGTCACAAGCATGAGGCGTATGAGACTGGGAATCAGTTGCTAGAAATTAAGGCTGAAAGGCAAGTGTCACATCACCAAGCTTTGGCAGATCTTGGACTTCTGTTAGCAAAATTATTTTGAGGAGTAACACATCCCTAATACATGCATGTGTATATTTGGTTTTAAATTAGGTACACATCCTACTATCACCCATAAGTTATCATTAGTGCATACTGAATCTTGAAAAATCTGAATTTTAAGAAATCTTTGAACAAAAAAAGAAAAATAGGCAAAAATTAATCTCATAACTCCCCCATCTCCTGTAAGGAATTTCTGTATTCTGAGTGTTAGGGGCCAGTTCTCCAAGGGTCTTCCATGTTTCTGCACAATTTGATGAGGCAGGCCTCAAACTTTCAATCCTCCTGGCTCAGTCTCCCTAGTTGCTGGAGTGATAGGTGTGTATCACCAGATCTTTCTGCATATTTTATTAGAAGAGGCACTGACAAGCATTTATTCTGGACAATCTTTTCAAGAATGTTTATATAGTAAATCACTTTGGAAAATAGAGATAGTGCTTCATTATAGAGCAGAGGACAAGTTTGTTTCCTGTACAGAAAAATAAAGATAATGTCTGTCTCCAGGGCAAAGATCAAGCAGTTTTGCTAACAGATCATTATAAAAGATTGGTGTTCTCAGGGATTGTGGTTCTTCAGCTGAGATACAAACTACTTGATATGCAACCTCTTTCTGCAGACACCTATAGAGTATTCATTTCTTTTCCAGAATTTTGTTTCCAGTATTCATATATACGTCTTAGCATTGGCTAATAAGTCCTGATTAAATTGAGACATTGTGAGCCTTATATTTGACAATATTTATGAAAAATGGATATCTTTTTCTTATGATGAGGGTTATTTACTCTGAAATTTCATTTGCAAGCACTACTACAATTTGAATTTTTATGATAAATCAGTAGGCTGCAAATTTAGTTGTAGAGATTTGTTTCTAAATAAATCCAGATCTATTTTCTGAATGGGACTCAATTTTCAGATTTGCCTTGCATTGTATCTTTTTATTCTACCATCTATTTTTCTATGTTAATTTATTTTATTTTACTTTAATTTATTTAATTTTGCTTCATTGAACACAAATGGAGTACAGCTATTGTTTCTCTGGTTGTACACAAAGTAGAGTCACACCATCTGTGCATTCAAACATATACACAGGGCAATGATGTCTGTCTCATTTTGTTATTATTCTTGCCCCCCACCCCCCCCCTTCCCTCTATGCTATCTATCCTTCCTCCATTCTTGTCACCTTTCCACCCCACATTATGCATCATCATTCACTTATCAGAGAGACCATTTGGCCTTTGGATTTTTGGGATTGGCTAATCTCATTTAGCATAACAGTCTCCAGCATCATCCATTTGCCTGCAAATGCCATAATATTATTCTTCTTTATGGCTGAGTAATATTCCATTGTGTATATATACCACAATTTATTTATCCATTCATCTATTGAAGGGCATCTAGGTTGGTTCCACAATCTAGCTATTGTGAATTGAGCAGCTATGAACATTGATGTAGCTGCATCACTGTAGTAATCCAATTTTAAGTCCTTTGGATATAGGCCAAGGAGTGGGATAGCTGGGTCAAATGGTGGATCCATTCCAAGTTTTCTAAGGAATCTCCACACAACTTTCCAGAGTGGCTGCACCAACTTGCACTCCTACCAGCAATGTATGAGTGTACCCTCTTCCCCAAATCCTCTCTAACACCTGTTGTTGCCTGTATTCTTAATAAAGGACATTCTAATTGGGGTAAGATGAAATCTTAAGGTGGTTTTGATTTGCATTTCTCTTATAACGAGTGATGTTGAACACTTTTTCATAAATCTGTTGATTGCTTATAGATCTTCCTCTGTAAAGTGCCTGTTCATTTCTTTGGCCCATTTATTGATTGGGTTATTAGTGTTCTTGGTGTAAAGATTTTTGAGTACTTTGTAGATTCTGGAGATTAGTGCTCTATCTGAAGTGTGTGTGGCAAAGATTTTCTCCCACTCTGAAGGCTCTCTCTTCACATTGCTGATTGTTTCCTTTGCTGAGAAAAAGCTTTTTAGTTTAACTCTATCCCAATCATTGATTCCTGCTTTTATTTCTTGCACTTTGGTAGTCATGTTAAGGAAATCTGGTCCTAGGCCAACATGGACCTATTTTCTCTTCTGATAGGTGCAGAGTCTCTGGTTTAATTCCTAGATCCTTGATCCATTTTGAGTTGAGTTTTGTACAGGGTGTTAATTTAAATGCCTTTTTGAGAAAACTTCCCTGCAATGCTGAATGAAAACAGAAGATTGTGATTTATGTATAAACTAGAGTTGTGCCCAGTTTGCTTCAAATGGTAAAGCAGAGTGTCTTCATCCTATGAAACTCCCACAGAGGACTCTTCAAATGTAAAAAACACTCTCAATCAGAGAACCACTGCACGCTATGAATGTTGCAAATCTGACTCTGCTGTTGATCCACTCTGTTTAATTTCTCCCCAGGCGCTTGGTCAAGGCCATCAGCTGTTTGTGTCCGTCCAACACAGCTGTCCACATCAGCTGTTTGTGGCCGTCTCCTTTCTTAAAATCAGGGTAAGGTAAAGGCATGTTGAATGCATGAGGCAAACTTCGTCCTAACATCATGGCAAAGCAATTTAGTATATTTCTCCTGACATACTATTTGAGGGTCTGCCATGTGCCAGGTATGATCGGGTGTGCTGGAAAGAGAAAGAGGAAGGAAACAGGAGCTGACTCTTACACCCTGGTGCAGTGAGGAAGACTCACGAGTGTTAACCACCAAAATAGTCTTTGATTAGGAGACTTAACCACCATGGCAGATCTGTTATATTTCATTCTCTTAAAAGGAACTTTTCCTAGCAGTGTCAAATTACCTTGTAATTTGTGTCTGTTGCTTTTAGATGGGTATTTTCTCTGAAAATGCCAAAATTTCTATCACTGTGAAATTGTAACATCATATCTCGTAGCTGTTTAACATTAGCACTATGGCTTGTTTCAGTATTGATTTTGATTCTAGAATCTTTCCAGAAGCACTGAAAGAAATTGTCCAAAGCCTTTACCAATTAAAAAAAAAAATACTCCTTCTCATGGGGAATATTCTTAGAGAATAAGTTTTACAAGTATTCATAAATACTAGTTTTATAATTTGTAGTAGTAAATTAGCAGTCTGGTCAAGCACTTTCTATAAAATATACTAAGCCATGTCTCTGCATTCTAATAGCCTGTTCTCAAGAACACACCTGCATTTCTGCTTCTCCTAATTGAGTGTGTGAATCACACGTGTGTGTTTCCAAACCTATGGATGTCTGTTTTGCTTTTATAATAATTATAAAATGTAATTAAAATTATATAAGTGAAATATATGTCAAAACACTTGTTTCTCTGAAAATTAATTAGAATGTTCTGAAAAGACTTTTGAAAGATGAATTGCTAACAATTTCACTTATAATAAGGTATATTATATAATCATAAATTTTTTATGGGAGGATAAAAAAATCTAAAATGTTTTTGTGTTCATGACTTTACAAATATTTTCCAGTACTAATGTTAACAATGTTTTAACATTGTTAAAAAATATTAGTCACCAACTTTATACTCTGAGGAAAAATGTAGTTTTACATTGGAACATTGGTGAATAAAGCTGTATTTGTACTATTTATTTATTGTACTGCAAATTGAACCCAGGGATGACTCAAACAATGAGCCACATCCCCAGTCCCTCCACCCCATTTATATATATATCGTGTGTGAGACTCATCTGGTTAGTAGGACGTGTCAACGACACGTGTTTTGCCATATATATGTATGTGTATGTGTATATATATATATATATATATATATATATATTTTTTTTTTTTTTTTTTTTTTTTAAAGGCAGGATCCCTCTAAATTCCTTAGGACCTCACCGAGTTACTGAGGTTATCTTTGAACTGAGTCCTCCTGCCTCAGCCTCCAGAGCCACTGGGATTGCAGGTTTGTGTCAGTTGACCTGGCTATTTGTAACTTTTAAATTAGTTAAAATATTCATGATGTATTTCAATGAATTCAAGTAACCAAGTAACCACAAAGCTAAATTTTATGAGATTACTGATATTTTCTGCATTTCTCTAGGTGAATGTATTCTTTTTACTTTCTAAAAATTTGCACTGTCTTTGAGAGTATGGTTTCTTCTTCTTTTAATTAAGTATCTTATAAGAGAAAACAATTTAATATAGATGTTTTGAATGAATGAATGAAGAGTTTGAACCTATATCTTAGGAACCATGACAGTATCATTTTAGAGAGAGATTAAAAGAAAAAAAAAAAAACGCTCACTTTTACCAAACTGATTTCATATTGTTTGAGTACACTTGGAATGACTGGTTTATATGTGATTAATTATCTTTAATTCTTTTTGCTTCCCTCCTCTGTCAGTTTCTTTAGATCGAACATGTTTTTCTTTTCCTAAATGAAAGGGTAAAGTGGAATAAAGCCCTTGAAGATAGATATTGACAAACCTAATAATTTTAGTAGTACAAGATTGCTATTATAATATTCCATGACTGGTGATAGCAAGTATCGGAATTTGTAAATGAACTTTCTAAAAGTCTTGTTTCTGTGAGCTTTTCTATAAATCACAATTCACTCAGAAGAAATGAAAACCTTGCAAGTTCATGAATGAATGCAGCCTATTAATCAAAATGCTCTGTTTGCACTGTTCCTGGGGTCACCCAAGGGAAAATATGTCTGCAGGTCCCCAGCAAGTATGAACCCTTATCCCGACTCTCAGGCAAAACACCAGTGTCGTTGACACGTCCTACTAACCAGATGAGTCTCACACACGATAATATCTTTTCCTCTGTGACTAAGAGTGACATGCTTCAGTGATTATCACAGCTTGCAGGAGGCTTCCATCTTTACATACGCCTAGGTGTTCAAGCAGTGTGTTCTGAGCACCAGCACCAGGCCCTCTGTCCATGTGTGGCTGAGTAATTGAAGCAATTGCCATGTGAATGCTTGTCCCCACATCTGTATATTTCCCCAGGCTGTAATCAGTACCAGATGTTCTGCTGTATGATGGTTTGTGAGGCCACAAGGTATTTCTGATGATGCTCGTGGAGATACTGGTCCCATGTTAAATTTGCCTGCAGCATGCCAAGGAGAACCCAGGGGAGACAGCAGGGTGGCCAAAGAGGCCCTCGTCTGAAGGGCTTGACCAGTCGAACAATAACAAGTACACTTTCTCCATAGCCACAGAAGTTGCTGGACTCAGTGCAATCCTCCAATCTCTTAATATTCACAAATTCCTTACAACTGAACTGCCCTCCGCATTAGCCATTAGTGAATAATCTGAGAACCTTGCTTAATAGTGACTATTTTCTTTAAGTAGTACCTCTTGCTTTATGATACTCAGTTCATTGTGGAGAGTCACTATTTTCTCTCAGAATGTATTTCTATACTTTTGTGAAATTCTTATGTCTGATTTTTTTGTGGGGGGGCGTTACTGGGGATTGAACTCTGGGGTATTCAGCCACTGAGCCACATCCCCAGCCCTATTGTGTATTTTATTTAGAGACAGGGTCTCACTGAGTTGCTTAGTACCCGCTCTTGCTGAGGCTGGCTTTGATCCTCCTGTCTCAGCCTCCCAAGCTACTGGGATTACAGGCATGTGCCAATGTGCCCAGCATGTCTGTGATTTTTAAAAGGCTAAATAAAGTGTGGCCTATTCATTGATACCATTCTGAGTAAATGTTCCTTGAACAAGTTGCTTCTAATCATTCATTTTATAACTATTCATTGAATACTTTTATGTGTGAGGATATAACAATAAACAAATTAAATAGAAAAAAAATCTCTGTTCTCATACACTTAAAATTGAAACAAGAGAAATTACTTTCTACTGAGTCCATATTCCATTTAGGAAATGGATTCTAATGCTCAAGTATGAAATGAACACCTCGCTTTACAGAAGAACGCCAAGAACTGAGGTGCAGCTGATAGACCTGAAAAAGGCTCTCCTTCCCCTGGCTCCTCACAGTCAGGGCTTCAGGAACCAGAAGGAGGCTGGCAGCAGGGGTTGGCCTCCTTGGTGGCTCTCTCGGTGCTGAAGGGAAGACACAGCAGCCATAATAAAAGAGATAGCCCTGGTCTGGTGCTTCTCCATCAAAGACTCTAAGCCCTCCCTGAAGGCCAAGGGCATGCATGGGCCTTGTGTGATGACCATGAGCCGCTCTGCCTGGGGTGACTCTGGTAGCAGCCCTTGCACTTAACACCTGTTTCAGGTATTGAGCTGCAAAGCATGTATGATGCCCGGATGACAATCTCAACCTCACAGAGCTGCTGCTCTATCACCCAGAGTGCTTGGAACCGTCTGAGAGACACGTAACTGTTTGGAAGTTTTGACCACCATTGTGGTTACTATGGCCCTATGTTTTTCTGACTCTTAATGGCTTTGTTTTTCCCCCAAATCCTCCCCTAGTTTGGTTTCTACAAGCTTCTTTCTATATCACTGAAATAAAACTCCCTTTTTGATTGGAACACTATTGCATGATTTCTACCAGTACATTTTCAATTTATGCCTATAACTGGGATCTCTCCCTGGAGCTCAGGCTCAGCTCCTCTCTCTTCAATACATCCCCAGAGAAGATTCCAGAGGCACATTGGGTCAACATGGCCCCAATGCATGAATCATTGCCACCTACATGTGACTCTTTAACTTGATCCCTTCCTCTGCTGATGACAGTACCACCTAGCAAGGATGCAGGCAGAAGCCTAGCAAAGGGATGATATTATGCCACCCCCAAATATGCCCATTTGAGGATTATTCTGAGCTGAATGCACTGAGAAACAGCGGGCATGGAAAGAGCCTCTTTCCCTCTCTCTTTCTGCTTAAAAGGCACAATTTCCTATTTTAAAGGAAATTTCCATTGGCAAATATGTCTTCTCCCATAGCAGGAAGAGGCGAACTCCCCCCATTGCAGCTTTTTCTCATACTTGAGATGGCAGAGATGGGTTTGCACAAAGAACCTTACCAAACAACCCTGACACATCTCTGAGTCACTTTCCCACCACTTACTGTCCTGAGTGCCCCTCCCCCTTTCCCTTTTTTAGTTACTTCTGCAAAATTGCTTTTCTCTCTAATAAAATGTTGTATAAGCCACCAGGTTGAAGTGTCTCTTTGGAGTTTTACTTCGTTTCTTTGGAATCCCCATCCATGCACGTACACTTAAAATACAATTTGAATGCCCTTTTTCTCCTTTATAATCTATATTTTGGCAGCTTAATTTGCATGCCCCTGGGACAAAACCTTTCTTAGAGAACAATGTTTTCCTCCCCTATACTGGAAAGCATCCAGGGTGCTACACTTCACTTTCCCCAAATATTTGATCACTAAGTTCTTCATTTAAGATGTTTCTTTAATCTGCCTTCTTCTCTAGAGGAGTCCCACTAGCTGCATTGCTCGTATATTTTGTCATCATGGATATTATGTATCATGCCTAATAATCAGATACCTCCCCTGACCTGAGTACCAAGCTTAGCCACCTTAACCTGGTGTAGGAGCTATACAACTGTGCCTGGCAATCTCGCTGTCTCAGCTTCTGCAGTTCCTTCTCCTCCTTCTTCTCCCTTCCTCCCTCCCCACCCCACCTCCTCCACCTCCTCTTTTTTCTGTTCCCAGGGTCCCACAAGGAGGGACTTCTTCTGTGATGGACAGGATGGGGTGGAGGAGGGGCTGCTTCTGTGATGGACAGGATGGGGTGGAGTTAGGAGAGCCATTTTCTCAGGGAAACTAGACAGGGAACCGTCTGATTCTGCTGGAGAAGGATGGCTTCCCACAGTCTTCATTGGCTTGCACGGCAGACTCTACACATCTCCCCCTGGGGTCCCCTGCCCTGCTCTGTATTCCTGTGTTTATGGACCAGCCTCCCACTCTAGACTGTGAGTTCCTTCAGTTTGGGGACAGGGTCTGATTCATCTTTAGATCCTGTCATAGTTTGATAGTCGTTCTCGAGAAACATGTGCTAAGGTGGAACAAATCCAAGTGCTGACATGAAGAAGATGTTAACTATGCCGACGGCTGGGATTGGGTGATACTCACAGGATGTCATAAATCAGGGACATGGGCGAGCGTTGGTTGTTTTGTTTGTCGGACCAAAATGTTGCTTGGCAAATGCGATGGATGTTGTTGGCTGGCTTCAGGGCCTTTCCTTTTCTTCCTCCCTAGTCAGGCCTCCACTCCTCCCCAGTGCTTGCTGATGCCTGGGGGGTTGTGCTATCATATCTCCGGGGCAGGTATTGAGGCAGGAGTGGCCATGAGGCTCATTTGGGACCACTGAGACTGGAGGGGAGAGACTTCAGCACTATTTAAGGTAGCCTTCAAGAGCAGATTCTCTCTCCTGCCCGTTGCCAGATCAGATCGGTTGTAAGGTCTTCCTGCTAGAGCCTTCTTACATTTTTCTGTTGGTGGGGGACAAAGATAACACACAGAGATTGACATTAAGGGTCTCAAGGAAGTCAGATTGGAGTTGCATCCTGTCTTTGTCCTTTCAGATGTACACCCCAATTACATGTTTTATGCTCAAATTTGAGATGAATGTTCTGGTATTTGCAGGTGAAAATATCATCATTGACTAAGCAAGAAGTCACTGAAGGAGAGTCAGCTACACCGAGATCTTTTCTTTCTGGTCTTCTTCTATCCCTGAAATACACATTTGCACATAAGATTCTGTCCCTGTATAATTCATATGTTGAAGTACCTTCGAATGTCACCTCATTGTATCATTGCAGAGGCAATTATTGTCATTAAGATGAGGTCATTAGGAGGGGTCCCTAATCCAAAATGTTTGGTGTCCTTATAAAAGGGGGAAATGTGGATACAGAAAGCCACGCAGGAAGAACATGATGCAATGAGGGGAGCAGAGATGGAGAGGATGCTTCTTGAGTAAAGGAATCCCCAAGAAGGCCACAGGAAGCTAGAAAAGAAGCAAGTGTCAGATTCTCTCTCACAGCCCTGAGAAGAAATCAGGCCCTTGATCTTGGACCTCCAGTCCCCAGAATTATAGGATAGAAATATTCTATTGTTTAAACGACTCAGCTCATGGTGCTTTGTTCTAGTAGCCTTAGAAAAGCAATTTGCACCTGTTCATTTCTAAGTGCGGGCTCCCACCCCGGCTGCTCCTGTGAGTGGAATGCTGCACACTGGGTCTTCTCATCGCTGGTGTCTTCTTCTTTTTCACACCCTGGTTTGAGTCTCCTCTTCATCCAGGCCTCCCAGGACTCTCTGATCTGGAGAAGCCTCACTGCCTACTCTCCATCATCACCTTGTGTTCATTTTCTGCATAACACGCACCGCTCTCTGATGTGCCCCTTGCATACTTAATCTTCTATTTATTGTCTGTGTCTGCCTTGCCCCCAACTAGAAGGTGGGTTTCCCTGGAGAACAGGGAGCTTTTCTATCCTGCTCACTGCTGAGTTCCAGGACATATCAGTGCTCAGTAGGTAAGGGTTAAACGAAGAGGTGTGCAGTGTGTGAGTGGAAGACAGGACTGATTTTTGTCATTAAGCTTTTGCATTTAAGGTGAATAAGGTAAACAGTAATGTCCTGCTTCTACCTTTTCATAGGTGGACTTAATTAACTTTGCTTCTGTTACCTTATCTAAAAATAGAGAAATAGTTCCTAACTTTAGGTTGTTTTGAGAATTTATGGAAATCACTTAGAACTGTGCTGGTGGGTCTGGTGGCCCTTGCCTGTAATCTTAGCAACTTGAGAGGTTGTCAGAAGGATTGCAAGCTCAAGGCCAGCCTCAGCAACTCAGCAAGACCTTTAGCAACTTAGTGAGACCGTGTCTCAAAATAAAAATAAATAAATCATTAAGAAGGCCTAGGACAGAACATTCCCCGGGTAAAAAGTTAAACAAAACTTACTAGGTAAACAGCAAATATTTTTAAAATGCTGATTTTTGGTTACTTTTAATATATATTTTTTAAAGTGTTCTTTTCCTTCTCTCTTCTGACAAGATCTGGACTCAGACCATGGCTTGCTGTGGCCGCCAAACAGTGGCTCCTAAAGATACATAGACATTCCCCAGAAAATGTGAATGTCATCTTATTTGGGAAAAGAGTCTTTGCAGGTATGATCACTTTAAGGTTCTTAAGATGGGGAGATTCTCCAGGGTATTCTAAATACAAACTTTTTTCAATAACTGAACTAATAGATACAGATAGGTAGACAATTGACACAGCAACTAAAGGACTTCTTCAAACTTCAAAACTATTGATAGATGAATAAATGATGCAGGCACCCCGGCGGGGATACTAAGCTGACCATTTTTTTTGGAACCGGGGATTGAACTCAGAGGCACTTGACCACTGAGCCACACCTCCAGCCCTATTTTGTATTTTATTTAGAGACAGGGTCTCAATGAGTTGCTTAGCGCCTTGCTGGTGCTGAGGCTGGCTTTGAACCCGCGATTCTCCTGCCTCAGCCTCCAGAGCTGCTGGGATTACAGGCCTGTGCCACCACACCTGGCTTAAGCTGACTTTCTTGTGGTTGTCATTGTTCTGAAATTAAACCCAAGGCTTTGCACATGCTAAGCAAGAGCCAGACTTCTGTGCCCCAGCCCCACCCCTTGATTCTCTTAAAGAGAAAGCATGATAAAACAGGAAGACATGCCAAACCTAAGTTTAACACTTAATTCAGTTCATTACCTACATAATGTTTGGGCAAGTTTCCTTGTTGATGAAAGGAAGCTGAAAATAACCATATTTCAGTCAAAACTTATAAATAGCATGCAATATACCCAGCAGATTGCCTGATACATAGTGGGCACTATGCTATTTTATAACTAGTGATTTTTAAAGCTGTATGTATTAGTTTGTGCTACATAACCAGCCACCCTTATGCTAAATTGATAAAACAATAAAATGTATTGTTTCTCACTTTGTTTTGGCTTGGCTGGGCATCTCTTTGTTCTGGGTGGGTGGGGTCGGAATTGGGTGCTCTAGGGCCTCAGTTGAAATGTCAGGAAGCTGGGACTTTGCTCCTATATGGCCCTCATCCTCTAGTAACCAGCCCAGGCTGGTAGGTGTGGTAAGAGAAGGTTTCCAAGAAAGAGCAATCTCCAGTAAGCAAATGCTATTTGCAGGTCTCCTAACTCTCCATTGACCAGAGGAAATCACTTTGACAAGTTCAGATTCAATGAATATGAACTAACTTACTAATTCTAGGCATGACTAGTATAAGATTGTGAAGTACATGCACATATATATGTATATATATATTCTTCTTTTATATAAAATATATTTTATAGTTTATAGAAAATATATAAATATCAGAAAGTTCATTCAGAAAAAAAGACTGCTTTAGAGAATCATCCAATTCATATGAGTGAACACAGCTAATTCTCAAGTTAATAGGACCCTTGTGTGCTCATCCAAGAGCTGAATTTCGTCCACTGTGTATGCCACTCACTGCCTGTATTTACATTATAAATTACCTCACTTTATTATGTCTACTCCCATACCATTTCCATTATAGTCTATTATTTTAATATAATATGTTAAAATGGAATTAGCAATTAAATTACTACAGCATCATTCATATAACCTAAAGTGTTTGACCTCAATCCCTCCAAGCAGGGGGATTTGTAATTGCCTAAACCTTCATCTACATACTGTGATATATGGAGTCCTTTAATTGGACATGATATTTTCTTGGTGTTGATGTGGTCAGAAAGTCTCCTTTAACTCTAATCGTTTTTTATGAAAGAGCCTGTTTTATTTAAGACATCATTCGAGTTTTTGTTTAGATTTACAGATTTCAACATGTCCCATAGGATTCATATACTACATTAAGTTAAAAACATCTCCAAAGCCTTTTCTTAATTTGTTCCATGACATGACTAATTGTGATTTCTTCTCCATATGCACCTAAGTGATTGTTGTCCTTAGACGAGGATCCTGCTGCCTATGTCTTTGCATGTATTGTAGTCAGCCAATAAGATCAATGCCTAGAATAGTGCCTAGCAGGTAGCAGGTGCATTAGTTCCATGGGACTGTGGTATTAAACTGTAATAACCTGGGGGATTAAAACCAGAGAAATTTTTTGGTTCACCGTTTGAAGGCGAGAGGTCCAAAATCCATGCTTGCTCTGAGAGTTGGGGATTGAGACCTTTCCTCTTCCTGGCTTCTGTGGGTGAGGCCTCCCTCTTTGTCTTGCCCCTGCTAACTCCAATCTCTGCCTTTGTTGGCGAATGACATTCTCCCTGTGGGTCCTGTGTCTTCCCATGGCTGACTTCATCCGGACACCTGTCATATTGATATGGGGCCCCCCTATTCCAGTATAAGTTTGTCTTAGTTAATTGTATCTGGAATGTCTTGCTTTCAAATAAGGTCACATTCTGAGGTGCTGGACATTAGGACTACAACACTTCTTTAGGGAGCACGCAATTCGACCCTTACCGGTAGGTAATTATCAAAGGTCTATGGGATAATCATCAAGTTGGCTGATAGAGAGTATTCTTTATCATTTCTATTACCTTCTAAAAGAAACATTGATCCAGATAAATAAATGGGGAAAGGACATTCCCAGAAAAATAACAAAATAATTTATGAGGTTCAATTCATTAAAAAAACACAACTATATACTATTCAGTCTCGCTTATAGCAGATGATCCATAAATCAATGGCATTACTGTAAGGACCAGAAGTTTGCACAATGAAAGATATAAAATATCACATTCAGCCCAGTGTGGTGGCACATGCCTGTAATCCCAGTGGCTTGGGAGACTGAGGCAGGAGGATTGCAAGTTCAAAGTCAGCCTCAGCAACTTAACGAGGCCCTGAGCAACTTAGTGAGACCTTGTCTCTAAATTAAAATACAAAAAGGGCTGGGGATAGGGCTCAGTGGTTAAGAGCCCCTGATTTCAATCCCTAGTACCAATATATACGTGTCTTTTTTTTGGTACATGGATATGTATATACATCACATTATGTATTTCCTTTGTTTTTTAAAAACTATTTAAATAGTGATTCATTTTTTCACTGTCTTGGGAACGTTTTGTTCTGTCTTCTCCCATGGGTCCTATTCCCCTATTAGAGTAGTTTATGCATTCTGTGTACTTTTCTTTGATGAACACTGTATAGAGTTGTGATTTTACATTTATTTGTGTGAATATTTGAATATTTCCTTCATCAGTGGACTGTAAGCTCCAAGAGGACTACATCTGTTTTCAAATTTTTCATATGCAATACTTAGTGCAGCACTTGAGAGTAGGTACTAAATAATTACTTGGTGATGAACCAGCTGAATGAATACCTGAATTAGTGAAATGAGCTGAACTTCCCATTTCCAGTAGCTACAGAAACTCATCTTATTGTGTTTGCTATAAATTGTTACATATTTTATATCATTATATTATTAATACATAAATTATTATATATTGTTAAAATATTTATCTTATCTTGATAAATAAAATATAAGCAGGATCGCAAGGACAGTGCTTATCCACTTAGATGAACAGACTCCTTTCAAGTACATTGCAGGCACCTAGTTGCATAAAACATTAAGTTTGCTAATTACAATTAGTAATTATCTACTGACTATAGGAATTCTTTCTCTTGGAAGCATTTAAGTAACCCTAATTTAACTTACTATATGCACTTGAAAATTACAATGCTAACTTCTGCATACATATTTTATATTAGTTTTTAATTTATGTTAGCTCATTTTTTCCACAAAGTTTGTGTTTCCGGTAGCCTCTGAAATAAAATGGGGTATATTTTACACACACACATACACACACACACACACACACACACACACCACAGCCTGGGGATGGAGTAGTGCTAATTATTCCCATTCAATTCCAAGCAAATCATATTCTTCTTAGAATTTATTGGACTCACCTTCCTAATCCATGCTGTTAAAAATGAATTAACGGGTTCTGGCTTTTAGAGAATATCTAATTATTTAATTATCTCCATTATGTGAATAAAGTTTCAGTGAATCCCCTTCCCAGTGCTCTCTGTTCTTCCTTAGGGATGAGCCTCGTTTTATGTACAGCAAGTTCATGCACACACATACACACACACATCATCATGATATAATGTTGCAAAGCAATTTTAATTAAAACTACAGAGACTTTGTTGTTGTTGTATTTTAAGATCGTCTTCCTCTGAGGATGATATAAAGTGTTGATGTGTGTACTCCAGTGGGAAACCCCGTAAATGTTAGCTTTCAGTCATTTTCCCCGGGACAATGCAAGAGTTCCTCCCCAGTCCCTGGTTGGGCTCTTTTGGGAATAGAAACTCCATGCTCTTGGCTTGACATCAGTGCCATTTCCAAATGTTACCATGGTGATCACCTATGCTGCATCACTAACCCTTCTCACAACAGCTCAATTTGAGATTCAAGTTTTACATTTCCATGATTATGGGAGGGTAATTATTTCATTACTCCAGGGAAGAAGATTTAGGAGGTAAATAGCTCTTCATTAAATCTTAAATGACTCTAGTCTTTTTAGGCCACAGAAATGCCAAATATTAAAACGATGAAATTCAGAAGAGTAAAACATGACTGGGAATTGGAAAAAAATTCAATTTTTGTGGAGTATAACTATAAATATTTTTCTCTAGTGAAAACATCTTGCATAAAGCATAAGAATATTGTGTCAATAATTCATGATTTAAAATAATTTCCATGTAAAATAAATGCACAGAAATGTCTGTGTATATATTTGAATAGAAGTGCTTATATAAAGATAAGGATTTTAGGAACTGACCTGGCTTGAGAGGAGGCAGAGCCGTATTTTATAAGGCATAATTTTTTCCATGCATCTAAATAGGGACCTCACTGTAAAAGAAAGGATTTTCATTGTACAGATGATGGCTTTGTAAAGAATTATTGTTTCTTTTATTTACTGTTGGTGTTTGAGGATTATGCCGTTGGAAATAAATATTAATGTGCAATATTTTAAAGTATACTTGATTTTATGAAATGTGATGAGATAGTTGTGAATTAAAGATACTTGGAGCATGTTTTAAATATAAAAATAAGCAGCTGCATTTGCTCCTCTCTTCAGCTCATGCGTTTTACCCATAGCATGAGAAGGGGACTCTGATGTAACAGAGGTGTCCAAACCACACCTTTCTGGAAGGGATTTGGAAACATTGTAAATTGGAGGTCAAAAATTGTCGACTTACAGACACTGTAGGTTACTTAGGTTAATCCACCAAGACAAACGTTTCCCACCACAGTACTCTCCAAAGAGGTTTTCTTTTATTTTTTTTTCTCTTCCATTTTTTTTTTTTTTTTTTTTTTTTTTGCCTGTGACCAAAAAAGTCTTAAAAATTTAAAAAGAGAATCAAAGGTACCTGAAGTTAAACACAATCCTACCTCTGATGGATGCTACCTTCCTAGATGCTCAGTGGACATTTGGAGGCCAGGGAGGAATTCGGTCTTTATTTTCCTAGAGGACAGCAGGTCTGTTTCAAGCCCATCTCCCCTTCCTGGGTCTTTAATCCTTCTCAACACAGCATCTACCTGTAAGGGAGACAGGTTTTCTTTTTCTTTTGGGTGTAGTGGAAGGAAAATTAGTCAGAATTGATTGTTGGGAGGCTCACTGATTAAGTAATTAATTAATTAAAATTATTCATTCATTCACAAACCTCTGGAGAGGTGGGATGGGAAGGTTAAGAGGCTCAGAGTGGCTTTAGTCTTCTGTGCCTCTTACCTTCTTATTTCGATTGAATCCATCATAGCCTGGTCTAAGGCACTCTAGTTTGCAAGGCTCTCAGAAAACAAGGACTGGGAGATGGACGGGCATAAACAAGAGCTGTTCACCCCCAACAAGATCACATGGATCATGGAGACTCAATGGATAGTCCACGTTCAAAGGCTAGATCCTGTGTTCAGAACAAAAAGACTTCTCCCCAAAGGGCTCCTGAATAAACAAGACCAGAAGGCCTCAGTCCCACAGCTCCTCAAATCCAGTTCCATTCAAGGGCATTCAAGATAAATTTGAAGTACTGTCCAATAATCCCAATGGTTGAGCACTACAAAGTTCACCTTTCACTAAAGCAAGGCCCTTGGTGGACCTGGGTGGCTTTGAGACAGCTACCCTGCTTAGGGTGGCTGGGCAACTCCTTGCTCTCCTCCAGGAGTGCACGGGCAGGTTGGAGAGAGGGGAACAGGGCAGAGGCTCTTCACGGGCTTGGACTTGAAGTACCAAGTGTAACTCACGTCCCATGGTGCAGAATCACCAGCCCCAGAGCCCCCTGACTGTAATGGCCCAGGAAGGAAGTCACAGTCATCCTGGAGGCCCTGGTGAGTCTCTAAAAGAAAGAGGAAGCATTTAAGAAGAAGGAGGGCTCCTAAGCCCCAGGCAGGCTTTTCTTAATTGTCAGGAGCTGCTGCTGAACGTCCTCCTTTGGTGTGCTTGTGTAGGACTGGGACATGGGAACACACAGGAGCTCCTGGCCATGGGAACACCAGATACTCTGTGGCTCGAAGAGGAGAAGAAGGGGAATATGGTGACAGATGAAGGAAGGACGTCTAAACTGCACACTTTGAAATTAAAAAAGAAAAATCTTCCAAACAATGTCGTGCCTACCAAATAAAGTGCTCTGGCTGGATCATCAGTACCACTCAATCAGCATGGATTATTGGCCAGTATTGTGTCTCTTAAGCAAAAGGATTTCCTAAAATAACTTCCCAGTTTCACTTTGTGCTAACGATTTTACGACTACCCCGATTAACTCCCCCCAAAGTGTTAATAACCATGTCATCATAGACCATCATGTAAATGAGCTCTAAAAGGTAAAATCTGAAGAGCAATCTTGCCATTCATTTATCTGAACTAATTATAATGTAGGAATAATTCTCACAGCAGGTGAAAACCAAGGAAAAGTGTGCTTTTCCAGGAAAGCAAAACATTTTAGATTTTGATATCAAAATTTTGGAAGAAGCAAAAAGCTTCCTTTTTTTGCCAAGTAGAGAATATCATGTTTGTTATTTTTGTTACAATCACATTTTAATGAGGTATTTGTAAAGAGAAAAATTATGGATGATTGTGCTCTTGATTTTTTAAAAATGGTAATGACATATATATTATTCTACTACTGTTTTCCAGAACAAGTTCTTTACAGAATGGACAAGGGAGAGATGTCGCACTTGAGAATTAATAGGCTTTCACAAACTGATTGGTTATTTTGTTTTAATTCCACTATGTTTTATAGCTATAATAGGTGGAATATGTAATGTCTTACCAAGACATCTTGGTATAGTGAAAGGGACGGACGGAGGTGGTTGAGGTTTGAATGTGCAGTGTCCTCTGTAAGCTCGTATGTGAGACAAGGCAGGAATGTTCAGAGGAGATGTGACCAGAATATGAGAGCTGTAATCAGGGGATTAATCAATTTGATGGATTAATGATAGGAATGACTACTTACTGAGAGGTAAGTAGGCAAGTAGGGAGGCTATGGCTGAAGAACTTTGTCCCTTGGGACGTGCCTTTGGGGTTTATATTTTGTCTTTGGTGAGCAGAGCTCTCTTTGTTCCAGGGCCAACATATTCTGAGCTGCTTTCCTCCTCCATGCCCTTCTGCCATGATGTTCTCTCTCACTCCAGGCCCAGGGTTGTGGAGTATGCTGATCATGAACTGAACCTCTGAAACCTTGAGTTCATATAAACTTTTTCTCCTCTAACTTGTTCTGGTCCGGCACATCAGTCACAGCTACACAAAGCTGACTACCACAGAGGTTCAAAAACCAATCCATACTTTCAGCTCTGTGAGTTTTGAATTTGTTACTTATTACCACCAGGAGCCTCCAGGTGGGTGTGGGAAGAGCCAAATACTGTGTGTAATGGGCTCATTTCGGGTCTTGATGCGTTTTTCATAATCTTCACTTTTTATTTTCTGTGGCATATTTTCTCCTTTTTTATTCATCTTTGTAACTTCGGTTATTCACATTTTCTTCCATTTTATTACCTTTCCTTTTGAGGGAAAACTACTGAAAAACAGATGTGTCCTATCATGTTAAAAGGGTTCCAAAAAACTTCAAAGGGGAAAATATTCAGAAGTTTTAAGACCAGTCTGAGTAAGAAGAAACCTTAAAATTCTTCTGAGAAGCAGTGGATAGTGTGAAAAGTCTGCATGTAGTGAAATCAATATTTTAAAAATTTAATTTTCCACCTGTGAAAAAGTTGTAGAGTCATCATAGATGGAAGGAAAGTTACCTACTCGGACAATTTATTCATGGAATTATGTCTAAAAGGAACTCATTAAAGTTAGATAGAAAAAAAGTCATATAATTACTTCAATTTCCATGAAGCATCAATAGGTATTTTCCTATAATATTATTCTTTAGAATTTTGCCTTTATTTTTATTTCAATAAATAAGAAATTTGGGGAAAGCATAGTTTTACTAATGACCACATCAAACCCAACCTCATTTTTTAAATATTAACATCATTTGTTAAGAAAAATCAGACCCAAAATTTGAAAACAGAGGATAACTGGTGCCTTTTCAATGTCCTTGTTTTATAGACTCACTCAAGGATTATTTAAATTTATAGGAGAATGCACCTGCATTCACTTCATTATTTTTCTACATAAAGAATTTTAGTATTTCTCATTTACATGTTAACTTGTGTTTTTCTGATTGGTAGAAAAGGTTACCTCAAATGCTATAGTTTTGTATCTTTATAGGATATTAACTGGTTTTAAGCTGTAGTCTGTGCACATTTCATATCTATTTTAGCATTCCTTTGAATGATTATATACATCTCTACTTCTGAAAATCTCCTTTGAACCAGACTTACCATTTTACTGACTCCCTCTATTATGGTTTGGATACAAAGTGTCTCCCCCAAACTCCTTTATTAATGCAGAAAATGAAATTACTTGATTATGAGATCTGTAACCTACTCAGTGGATTAACCCATTTGATGAACCAGTAATCTGAATGAACTAACTGTAATAAGGGTGGAGTGTGGTTATAGGAAGTGAACCTTAGGGGTGTGCCAGTGGGGGTCATATCTTGCTTCCCTCCTCTAACTCCTCCTTGTTTTCTGCTTCCTGGTGGCTGGGAGCTGAGTTTCTTTCCTCTGCCACACCCTTCTACCATGATACTATGTTTCACCTTGGGCTCAGAGTCATGGAGTCAGCTAACCATGGAGTGAACCTCTGAAGCTATGAGCCAAAATACACTTTTCCTCCTCTAAATTGTTCTTGTTGGATATTTTAATCACAGCAACAAAAAGCTAACATATCCTAGTTAATTAATTAATCTCTAATAATGTTTATTCTACATTTATATGAGAATTATGTTTTGCAGTTTTTGGAAAATGATACTATGCTTCCTCAATATCAGTTCATAAGGGTAACAAGGGTTTTTAAAGTAAAACTTTCAAAATTAGGAAGGAGATAATGTCTCTGCATAGTAGACTGATCCAACTCTATGTTATTAATCAGTTTTTTTTAACTGATTGTAGTATTACAGTACAGTATTATGTTTATCAGTAAGAATATCAGCAGCTTCAATGTGAATATGTCCAACCAGGAAGTAAAATACCAAAAGTTTCTCCTGAGAATGTCTCTACATTTGAAATCTTTAGAACACAAGTATTATCATAAAAAGGTCAAGTAAAATAATTTTATGTGCTCTGCAAATGCAAGACGTAGCATGATACACATGGTTATGTGTTATTTAAGTAGTATATCTTAGAACAGCATTTTAACAGGGAGAACATCATGCAGTATAGATAATAAAGTTTCTTTGTTTCTTTGCAACTTGCATTGTCCATAAACATGATTTTGGAAAATGGGATAAGAATAGTGATGAGATCATGACAAGCAAACCAAAATTAATTTTATTTTTCTAGAATTTTACGCATATTCCTCCTTTATCTTCCTCTCCTGTATCATTTCAGGTTCAAACAAGATGGAAGTGGCTTGTATGAGGAGAATTTGGTTGTAATGGAGTCATTTATGAAGGTGTGACCGTGGTGAAAGGTAAGCCACAAACGGCAGCACAGCCTGTAACAGCAAGCGCTTTCCACCCCCTCAAAAAACCCAGTTGCTGGGCTGGGGATCTAGCTCAGTTTGCAGAGTGCTTGCTTTGCAAGCACAAGGCCCAGAGTTCGATCCCCAGCACTGAAAAAAAAAAAAAAAAAAAAAAAAGAGAAAACCCAGTGGCTGCTGCTGTGGTCTTCAGTGGGCCCTGAAAAGGTGATACTGTGGGAATGAGTGTCAAGATTTTACTCTCACATCTCATGTCCTCTGGATACTCTCAGTTGGTTAACTGCACCAAAATCCAGACAGCTGGGAGACTGCGTATATCCATATACACATATATATATCCATATATATCCAAATATGTCATATATATCCATATTGGCCAGCTTCCTGGGACACAGTAGCATGAAGACGGATAGAGAATGGACCTACAAAGGAATGTGGAAGATGTTTTGAACATTGGGGAAATACTCAGTGAGGATGCTAGTTGCAGAATATAGTGTGGGACAGGCCAGGACTGGAAGACAAATCCAGCCAAGGGCAGTCCCCACTGTCAGGATGAGGGGACACCGATTGAGTGGCAGCTCTACCCATCCATCCAGATGGGAAGTCAGGTCTGCAGTTCAGTAAAGTCAGGGGAGCTGCAGCCAGATTCTTATGGGGTTTGGACTGCATTAGCATTCTACAAACAGCAGTGGCAATGGGACAATTCTTTTAACTTTTCTAGTTGTTCATTTTTTCATGTGTAAAATTAGAGCATTATAATAGAATGAATGTTGATCTTCCCAAATTTTAAGTGGAAAAATAAAAACAGGAACAAACTTTTTCATTACTTTTTATATTGCCTCACTTCTAAGTATTGCTTTTCAGAAGAGCAACTAAATCAGCATCTTTTGTGTCCTTATATTATTATTTATCAATGAATTCTCCCTGAAGGAGGCAATCAACACCAGATTGTTAGGGTCACTTTAATCAGAGTGGTAATGGTTTATTCTACTCTATGAAGTTGATATTTACTCTCTATATAATGAGGAAGCACGAAGTGATAAAATGGTCAGTTGTGAGAAATAAGCATTTATATCCAAATAGGGGGGAAAAATCTTTGTTTTAATTAGATATCCCTCTCAAGTATAAAGAAAAAGGTAAGTTAGTGTTTCATTGCAAAAGAAGCAAGTCAAGGTTAAGTAATTTTTGTACTAGTTGACCCAGAGAGAGAATGAAAGGATTGGTATTTAACCTAAGGTTGGGTGCATTGCTAGTCTTGGGGCCTGCAGGCCCTTCCTGAATTTCTCTGCTGAGATTGGCCTGTGCAGTCTGATTGTCCCTGTCAAGTGTGTGCTTGGCTTGCCCTCCAGCTTGCATGCCTCTGCTGATTACTGGCAGCTTGAAATTGTCCTGAAAGAGAATGAGGGCTCTTGATTAATCCCCAAGCACGGTATCAACATATTATTGATTCATTATTAGCACATCATGTCTCATTTCCTGGCAACAGGGGTGAGCTGGAGACAAATGTGACTTCTTCAAAACAGATGCAACCTGGTGAACGTCCAACTTGGGTAACTAATATATTTTCTTTTTCTGGGTAAAATCCTTCTATGATATAAGACACTGAAAATTTTTTCTTTTCTCTAAAGAGCACCAAGTTCAACTGCTGTATTCCAAGAACTATAAAGAAATCTGGCTTATTTTGTTATTTATGTCTTTACTTATAAAACTTTCAGATAAAAGTTCCCTAGAGTGTGCTATCTATCAGGCACTTCATTATATAGCTTTCACTCATATCAATTTTACATATAGAGCTTTAAAGAGACATGCACACATTTATTAATTTATTCATCAATCATATACTTGTTTATTCTCCATTCCATTTACTGAGACCTACTCTATTATACTACACACCAGAAATACATGATTGAATGTCTTGATTCAGAATTCAAAAAGTATAGAGGTGAGTACATAAATAAACATACCCTTAATAATTGAAATATATACAAAGTAATGAAGGGCTATGTAATTTTCATGGTGTGATTTCAGAAAAAGTCATGTCAGTGCTGGGAATTGGGAAATGAATAGATCTGCAGATAAAGAGGTTAAAAAGATAATTTGGGGTAAACAGAAACAGGTGGTAAAAAGAAAACTATAAGATTTCTCCAGAATACTGTAAGTAGCTGATTGTTTCAGAAGCACACATTTAAAAGGGGAGTGAGACACATTTAAAATTGAGACATATCTCACTTTTCCAGTTGGGCTGGAAAGGTAGGAAAGGGACAGTTTTTTGAGTGTGTAGGATTTTAGTTTAGTAGGGAATTGGGTTCTAAGCAATGGAATCCATTAAAAATTCACCCAGATGATCTGGGGATGTAGCTCAGTTGGTAGAGGGCTTGCTTCATATGCACAATACCCTGGGTTCAATTCCCAGCATCACAAAAAAAAACAATAATAATTCAACCAGATATACTCAAATGCTGTATAATTGGAATTATGAATACTAGTCAGAGGTTGTTAAAATAGAACAGCAAAGGCCACGCCTGGATCATAGTGGACATGAAGAAGTTGGATTCCAAGTGCATCTGGGAGAAACAGTGAAATGGACTTGGTTCCAACTTGATGTTGGAAACAAAAGACTTGGGAGGGTGACTCTGTCTTTGTTTGTTCCCTTTGACTACGATGGAAGGCAGCCATAGAACAAGATAAGATAGTAGGAAACAGAGATGGTGAAGGGAAGCAATAATAATAGGCACAGTTTTGACCTTGCTGTCTTTATGGGCTGGGTGTCCAGTAAAGGGCTGGACCTCAGCATCTCACTCTCAGATGTAGGAATGGAGCTAGGTAATGCAAGAGCTCCAATTACAGGCAGGGATTATAGTTGCATGGGTTACTCTGTGATCACAGTAATGGCTCTGTGTCAAGGGCAAAATTGTCCAAGTTAAGACAGAGGATAATTGTCTCCAATTCTAAAAGTTTAACTGTGTTCAAGAAAGTCACCTCTATATTGATCACATTTTCCTTTAAAAAATAAGAGTGCAAACACATAATCACTGAAGGTGATTTTACTAAGGTAATTACAATTTCTTACTTTTTAAAAGATTTTTTAATTTTTAAATGGTTAAAGGCTTTCATAGAAGTTGCAATTTAGTATGGAGCACTTTTGTGTACACTTCACCTATGATGTCATCCTAGGTGACCACAGTAGAATTAGCCAACCAGGGAATTGACATTGCTGTGAAATTATTAATTAAACCACAGTCTTATTCAAATTCCTGTGACTGTTACAGGCACTCATGAATTTGTTGTTTGGGGGTTCAGTCTAAAGAAATTTTAACACACATATAGATTCATGTGCCCACCACTATAGTGCTCGAGATGCAGAAAGACTCCATTACCCCCAAACTCTTCTTTATGAATCTGTATTCACCCCTACCTCTACTGTACCCCCTTACAACTAGTGATATTTTCTATATCTTTGAAGTTTTGTCATTTTCAGAATGTTTTAGGAATGGGGTAACATGGTCCATACTCTTTTAAAAATGGCTTCCTGTGCTCAGCACAGTGCCTTTGAGATTCATCCAAGCTGTTATAGTATCAGTTGCCAACTATTTTTAATGATATGTTAGATCCACTTGCAAAGCCTGTCTTTGGCCTGTAGTTACTCTGTGCTTTTGGTCACCATAGTTAGCCATAATTACTCTATGGTTATTCTTCACTTCTCTGAGGCTGAAATTTCAGCGTAATAGATTCACCTGCAAAGAGCCAAGGAGAACCCTGGTGGTGGAAACCTTAGTGTACTAGCTGAAGTCTTTGTCTGAAATCAACAGAAATCGAAGCAGGAAGTGAATGGAGCCAATCAGATTCTCAGGATCTAGATTTCTTTGGGGATTCTGAAATCCTCATGGTTAAAAGGTGAAAGGGAAGCTAAAGAACCACAAATAAATGTGATGGAACGCCATCCACATACACTGAGATTGGAGCATCCCCGCTGCCCCTGTAGGTCCTGGTTCTCCCTGAGAAGCAAGGAAGAACTGTAGCACCATGCTTCATCTGTGGCAGATATTTCCCTTTGCAAATATGAACACTCCAACATGTAAGGCAGGAAAAGCCCAGCAAGGGCTGCAAATGCTGGCCGAGGTTTCTGGTTGCCAGGCCACTTGAATCTCAGGACTCCGTGCAGAAGCACAGGCTCCCCTAGCATTAGAGGCGCAGGGTTCCATTTGTAAGGGCTGCCTGTGAGCTTCAAAGACAGTCTGTCTCAACCTCCATTTTTACTACTTTTTATTACTCTTAAAATCAGAACTTGAAAGCTTCTGCTTTGGATTAGTCATCAGAAACATGATATTGATCCAGTTTCAGCACAGAATGATCAAAAGCATGGTGAACAGCCAGGAGTTTACAAAACATGGCAGACGTGAGAACATCAGAAATGATGACTGGTGAAGTAAAGGAGTGATGGGGCGAGGGGGGAAAAGGATCTTCCTAGTTTCTCATTTTAATCCCAAATGGCGGGTCCCACAAGTGAAGGCTGACACTAATACTGAGAGCAATGCCGAGTGGGAATGCAAAACATCTACAGCTGCCTAAGTTCAGGACAGTCAAGTAAAACACAGCTTTGTACGAAAAACTCAAGAGATGTACGACCCACTCAAATGCTATTATTTGTTAGTTGTTTACTTATCACTTATCAAAGTTTTGAGAAGTTTAAACTGACCGATTTTACTTTTTACCATTGAATGTGTTCCATCAGCCAAGTGCCAGGCCCATGGCAGGGGGTCAGTAAAGTGTGTACCAAATAGAACAAAGGCTCCCTGATGTCCTGAGATGGGTCAGGTGCCCAGCATGCCTCTCAGCCTCTGAGCAGCCATCTCCCCACTGTGCCCGTCACTCTGCCTGCCTCTTCACAGGGCCGTAGGCAACTGGAAGGCAAGGATTGTGCTTGCTCACTGACGGAGCCTGCATCCGCCATAGTCCTTGGCACATGATAATTTGTTCATCAAAATCTGTTGAATCAACTAGGCCATGAATGGACAGCATCTCCTCCATGCACAGACTCACTGCCCTCACTTACTCTCCATAGGCAACTCTCTTTAAGCTAAAAATTTTTAAAACTCATTCATTTACTGTTTGTTTGTGAACGTACACTTGGTTTATTCCCTGGGTCCTACTATTCATCAATTGTGTAGTCATTGACGTGGTCCCATGCCTCCTAGACCTGCTTTCCTCATTCTGATGGGGTCAATAATTCTCATTCTGCTAGTAAATATTTGGGGGGAGAATAAATTAGAGAATACAATTTAAGATAATGTGTGTGCAGTTTTTAATTATTTATTTTAAAAGTGTATATGAAGCCTTTATTTCCTTGTCAGTTCAAGTCACTCATTCATTGTTATAAATGAGCTATGAGGTGTCCCCCAGAAGCTCATGTGAGATATTGCCAGAAAGTATAGAGGTCAAATGATTTGGTTCTGAGATTCTTAACCTAATCAGTGGATCAATGCACTGATAGGGATTAGTTGGGCGGTGACTGTAGGCAGGTAGGGTGAGGCTGGAGAAGGTGGGTTGCTGGGGGCAAGCCTTTGTGGTATATATTTTGTCTGTGTTGAGGGGAATCTCTCTCTCTGCTTCCTGGTGCAATGTGCCCAGGTACTTTCGTCCACCACACTCTTCCCCATGATGTTCTGCCTCCCCTAGAACCCAGAGAAATGGTGCTCTTGTTTATCAGCTGAGACCTGTAAAACCATTAGCCCATAATAAACTTTTCCTCCTCTAATTTTTCTTGTCAGGCCTTTTGGTCACAGCAGCTAAAAAGTTGATTAAAATATTCTTACTGTATTTTTCTTTCATTGATAGTGTTAATGCTTGATTAGATAAAATACTTGTAAACCATTTCCCTACATCCCCCAAATATAGCATGTGTTCCATATATAATTAGATTATACAAAAGCTTAAAAACAGAGCATATATATGCAAATGAATTTTCAAAGACATGGAAGTTCTCACAATTACTCAAAGTTCTTGGCCCTTTCTGATACATCGAGTCCTAGATCATGCAACCTGGTGAGCTTTGTAAGCTAGGAGGGAAGTGGTTGGTTGTGTTTCCCAGACAACCCATGTGCATGCTTCTACAAGATGACCTGGCAGGCTCAAAATTTGTATTCTTGCAGCTTATTTGACCAAAATAAAAATACAGTAAAGTTCGAAAAGTTTTGCATGGACACTGGGAGGCATCTGAGCATTTGCTTTCTGGTATTTTCCATGCTCCTAGCCATCTATAATGACTGAAAACAGGTGAACAAACAAACTCGCACATTCAGAGCACTTTAATATCAAGGTCCAACTTGTGGCCACTTACTTCCTGTTCATAGAAACGAGCTATCAGAGCTATGGGAATCCAAGAAAAAGTTTATTTTTTAGAATTTCCATGATTGGCAATGTATTTCAACAACAGAGGATGCTGCTTCACAGAAGAGCATGATGAAAGTAGTCTGGGATCAGGTTGACAGAGTGCACAAAGGGTCTGGACTTTATTCCATGAGCAGTATGACATCACTGAAGATATGCGTGTGGAAGCACATGATGGAAACAGCACTTTAGCAGGAAAGCCCTCAGCTAATGGGAGATGCAGTCAGTGGGTCTGTCATTAGTGATCCATCCATGTTGTTAGTGTATATTGAGATAAATTCTTGGTCTTGATCAAGAGCAACTCAAATGTGGATGAATGTGTGCCCTACTAGGAAGCATCCCTTGCTAGTGGTACAATGCTTTGAACTTTTAAAGAGCTGGGTTGCCTGTTTTCCTATTTGTGAGGTTTTGAATGTGTTGATGCTCTTTTTTAAAGTGTGCAAGTATTTCTAGCAAGAATGAATTTCAGGCTGTACATCTATTCTCATGAATTCCTCATGCCCTTACTTGCATCCTTACTTACATGAATGGTTTAAGTGTGTGTGGAACTGTCTCAGCAGCTGTGTGCCTTCTGCCTGTGAATGGATCAGGTTCACCCTTCAAGCTCAGATGCTGATTTATGCTTCATCATCTATAGTTACTAAAACATGTCGGTAATGCAGTTCAGTCTTAGCATGTATTTCAAAATTTACCATGCAGCAGTAACAGCATTACTTTACAGGGTTGTTAGAAAAAAGTCCATCAGGAGACTCAGTTCACACACCTTGTAGAGACTTTTTAGTTGATAATACATCAGAATCAAGGAAAAGTTGAGGAATAGTGATGGAGGAGCACTTTGCCCTGGCTGGTGGTGGTGTCTCAGAATCAAATGTATGTTGTAGTCTATCTTCATCGGGACTCAATTTGTCTTGGAGACTCAAGTCTAGCTAATAAAACTTATCTGTAGAATGAGATATGCATCACCAGTCTTCTTGGGCAAGTTTGTTTTTGAATATTGTGTTTGCGATGACTCCTTGTGGCAGAGGTAAATCTTTCTTGTCCTTGGGTTTCCTGATCAGGACTGCACTCAAACCAACATGGCACTTGGGATTATGGAAAGGAGGCTTCTTATTGGTGGTTTTAACCAGGGCATATGGGGAAATAGTAGAGGGTAATTTGAAACTTGGGAATGGACATTGAATTAGTTCTAACCAGATCAATGGATTTAAAAAGTATATAAATAGGCCAGTGATGTTCTGAAGAAATGCATGGGTGTTAGAGTAGCTATAAATGAAGTTACAAAAACTTTAGTTCAAGGCATGTCATTAAGGTAGATGTTCTGAAGCATGAGAAATTAAAATTCACATTTTTACTCAGCCATAAAGAAGAATAAAATTATGGCATTTGCTGATAAATGAATGGAATTGGAGAATATCATGCTAAATGAAATAAGCCAAGTCCACAAAACCAAAGGCCGAATGTTTTCTCTGATAAGTGAATGATAAGGAGGATGGGGGGGCAAGAAAAGAATGGAGGAAGTATGGATGGTGTAGAGGAAAATGGGGCAGGAGGGGGTGGCGGAAGGAAAGATGGTAGACTGAGACAGCATTACCCTATGTATATATATGATCACATGAATGGTGTGAATCTACATTGTGTACAACCACAGAAATGAAAAGTTGTTCCCCATTTGTGAATCAAAATGTAGTCTGTAAAACTAATTTTAAAAAATAAATTAAATAAAAAAATAAATTAAAAAAATCACATTGTTTCCTTTCATTTGCTATTTCACAGTAGATTGTATTTGTAGGTTTGAACGGTATAAATGGGTAGATTGTGTGCTTGCAATTTATTTTGATGAAAGTAACATATTTATAAAATTTTCTATTTTAAAATCAATGCTGTTGGAAACATCTTCAGATGTGCAAGAAGTGCTGAAATAGATGCAATCTGGTAGCCTGTCAGGAAAGCCAAGGAAAACGCTGGGTCAGGAGCACAGCTGTTTGGAGAGGGCATTAAAATTTTTTACAGTCTTTCCCATAGGCCAATATTCTTTTATGCATTGATTTATATTTTAATAATGACAGACTCCACTGGCACGAGCTTTTCAGTTCCTCAGAAATTAGATAAAATCATAATTTAGACACAGGATAAAAGGTGGAGGGAATTAGCATTTTGCAGCATTAATTAGCTCACTTGCCCTCGCTTATTTCTGATCAAGGAGGATGCTCAGTGCCGCCGCAAACAAGGCTACGAGTATCCTTCAATTGTACCATATGACATTGATGTTTCTAATGCATGTAAATTCAATAGCTTTGCCTTGATTTTAAAAGTATGGTTTTAAAAATAGCGGCTCATTTTAGATGGGTATGATAAGCAAGGAACAAAGGAAGCGATTGGATGTACAAGGTAACACCGAAGGGGCTCCTGTTGAAAGCAAAGCCGGAGCTGTGCAAAGGCTCCCAGGGAGTGCGGGTTATGCAGGCTTGCTCCCTGCCTGGGCTTCTCCTTCCCAGCATTACACCCTTTAGCATCTTCCTTGTGATTCCAGTTGCCCAAAGAAGCCGCTAACCTTAGCAGGCAGGCATTTCCTTTTAAATGATTGTTGGTGCTGTTTTCCAAAGCGAGGGACTTCAGTCTTCCAGCCCAGACGCTCCCGGGCCCCCTTCCTGCCTCAACCTGGGTTTTCTTCACTGCCTTCGCCTCCTCTGCGGTTCTCGCTTTCCCTTTCCACATGGCTGCTTGGTGTGCAGAAGATGCCTTCTTACAGATGTGCTCCCTCCCCTGACAAACAATTACTCCTGCTCCCCCCAGCGGGAGGCCATTAGGACATCATCACGGGTTCTGCTAAGTCATCTCACAATCACAGTTTTGTGCAATCACCTCTCATCTGAGACTCTCTAGGCATATGCCACGCAGGGAAACTAGCAGTCACAAACGGCAGCACCTCCAGGCATATTATTTGTTATTTTGGTCCAAAAGTGTGACGGATAATGGCTAATACACTAATGTCTGAGGGTCTCATTGGACACCCCGACTGGCATCATTTGCAGCAAACTTGTGAAAGACTGAATGGGTGATCATGTGCTAGTCAAGAGGGAAAAAGGCGTCTCACATTTCCATAGCAATTACACACAATGGTTGAGACAGACCTGGCGACAACCTTGCTTTTTACAAAGTTATCCTACTCAGAGTTTCAGCATTCTGAGCTTCGAAAAAATAAATGATCAGATAGTAGTTATTTCCCAAGAAAATGGTTAACCAGTTACATGTTTATTTTTATTCTATCTCACAGCTCCAGCTTAAGTGAATACACATAGCGAAGATCCATCTGAAATGGATTCCTTCTAAATCAGGGAAACCCATAGGCGAGTGAAAGCTCAGGCTCTTTCTTAAGGTCTCTGACAGCTCTTCCCGCTTCCTGCTCTTGTTCTAAAAGGTAGCCCCTCGCTGGGATTTCAGTGAGTCTACATTCAACATTTAATATATTATGCAATAAGTGGATTTTGGCATAATGCCACATTAACACTTGGATTGCTTTTTATGATTCTCAGGTCCAGATTACTGCTGCACCAGGGTGCAAGGTGTCTTTGTAAAATCAGAGAATGTGCTAACAAGCCAAGACTTCCGCAGGGGTCCAGGAGGCCGATGCGGCAGGGGGCACTGTTCTCCCCGTCCGCAATCTCAGCCCTTCGTTTTCTTCGGTCATTGGTTTTGCGCAAGTTCCTTAATTTCGCTTCCTCACACCTCCATGATGAAGTGCTATTCATTTAGATTTGCGGAAGTGAGATGCAGTAGGATTTGTGGACATCTGGATTAAAGGAACTCCGGAAGAGACACTCTTATTTTTTCCCAGGACACAGAGGTGTTCGAACTAAGCACTGAACCTCATGTCCCCATCTGGCACAACATGGGCACTCAATAAACACTTAACGGAATTGAATCCGAGAGTACTATAGGACCCTTATTTTGATGAGCACGTGAAGAATCATTGTAAAGGGAAAAGCAGAATATCAACCCCCGACAAGACACGGTCTTCCTTAAATTTTAACAGCAGCTTGCATTTGGAAATATGCTCTCGAAGGGCTTGATTGAATTCAGTGTATTCCTGTATGCAGCCGGATGGGCATTTCTGTCCAACATGGTCTCTACTGTTCATTTCTAGTTGGAATTCATCATTCTTGCCTGTTTTCTTCTTCTTTCCTACTAAGAAAAAATAAGGACCTGTAGGCCTAGTTTTTTTTTTCTGCACTTAGATCTTTGCTGAGTTAGGAAAAGAGAATTTGAACCATTTAATCTCTATTCTATCCCCTTCCTCTGTTGCTTCTACTGGATAAATTTACAAAAAAAAAAAAAAAAAAAAAAAAAAAAAAAAAAAAAAA
>JAJEJO010049826.1:901599-969881 GCA_020662805.1 Glaucomys volans
AAAAAAAAAAAAAAAAAAAAAAAAAAAAAGAAAAAAAGAAAAAAGAAGAAAGAAAGAAAGAAAGAAAAGAAGAATAAGTTCCAATTGAGTTGGCTAACTGGTCTCAGTGACATAAAAATGCAGAAGCTCTTGTCCTGTCTGAGTGCATCTCATTTCAACTGTCAGATCCATCTAGCTTCTGAACCCAGTGACAGAGAGACACAGAGAGAGAGAGAGGGAGGAGAGAGAGAATGAACGTTGTTCTCTTCATGTACTTGGAGAGAATAAAGTCTGAAAACTCACAGAAGTGTATTGATTGACCTTATGATTTTCAAGTGATGAATTGCCAGTTATTTAATTTAAAAATATGTGTTGAGCTCCTACTATGTTCAAGAAATTGTTAGCTCATATAGTAGATAAAAAACAAGGAATGCAGGATATCTTCTTTTAAGCTCCCCCCTGCATAACACAGGTTATAACTATAGTCACACAATTGTGTGAGGTAGAACTATCAGTTACTGTCAGAAGTTAAAAGTTGGATGGACCTGAGTTTGCTCCCAACTCAGCATCACCATGATCATGCCACTCAACCTCATCAGACTTCAAATCTGCAACTAGCCCTGACACATAGAAGCATCTAGAAGTAAACCCATGTATCTACAGCTAACCCATTTTCAACAAAGCATTAAGAATGTGTGTTGAAGAAAGGACAATCTTTTCAATAAATGGTGCTGGGAAAATTGACCATCCATATGTAGGATGATGAAACTAGAGATATATCTCTCACCGGTTATAAAAAGTCAGCTCAACATGGATTAAAAATTTAAATGTAAGGTGTGAAACTATGAAACTACCTAGAAGAAAACAAAAGGAAAATTCTTCAGGACATTGGAATGGGCAAGGATTTTTTGTTTTTGGACAAAACCCTGAAAGCACAGGAAACAAAATAAAAAATAGATGGGATTAATTCAAACTGAAAAGTTTCTGCACAGCAAAGGGAATCACCAAAAGAGTCAAGCTACAGAATGGGAGAAAATATCGGCAGACTATACATTTGACAAGGGGTTGATACCAATAATATATAAAATATATACATATTTATTCATATATGTACACACACACACACACACACACACACTGCTATCTGGCAGCCCTAGGCATCTACTCCCTCAGGGATGCCCTAACACCCCTGGCACTCCCTGCAGTGGCCCTGGCTCCCTCCCTCCTACCCCAGCCAGCCATGGGACCCATCTGCCTGATTCCACCTCCATGGAAACCTGAAGTCATCTTCTGTATGTAACTCCAGGTGACATTTCTATATTTATAGCAGTGTTGAAAACCCATGTGTTTTACACAAAGAGCCACCTTCTCCAACTCCCTCTCCTTACCCCAGCACTCCTAGGGCAGACAGAGACAGGCGCATGGATTTTGTGTTGGCTGCTGTGGTTTAAAGTGATATAAGTAGTAAAGCCATTGTGGAAGAGTGTGGAGGTTCCTCACAAAATTATAAATGGATCTACTAAATAGTCCATAATTCCACCACTCTGCACACATCCAAAGGAAATGGAATCAGCATGTGGAAGAGGCACCCACACTCCTGCATTCACCACAGCCAAGAAATGGAAACAATCTAAATCTGTGAAATGATGAGTGGGTAAAGAAAATATGGTTCACATACACAATGGAACACTATTCCAACACACACACAAAAAATGGAATCCTATTATTTGTGATAATAGATGGAATAGAGATCATCATGAGACAAGTACTGCATGATCTCACTCATACACAGAATCTAGAAAAGTTGACCTCAGAGAAGTTAGAACAGAAGGTGGTTACCACAGGTGGGGAGAGGGAGGAATGGGGAAAAGCTGATCATGGGTACTGAGTCACAGCAGATAGGAATCAGTTCTGGTGGGCTGTGACACAGTGGGCTGATGACAGACAACAATAATATACTGCAAATTTCAAAAAGCTGGAGGGAAAGATGTTGAGAGCTTCACCATGAGGAAGTGATAGGCTTGATTGACAGATATGTTTAACCTGATCTGAACATTACACATGTATGTATATATCAAAACGTTAGTGATACACCACCAATTTGTTCAAATTTTTATGTTTTGTGCACCAATTAAAAATAAATTTTAAAAGAATACATAAAGTAGATTGCAAGGATAAGCCCAAACACATAATCCATATGTGGAGGTTGAAATCTGCTGTACTGAGATTTAAAAATAAATCCTGTGATACTGTTTATAAGAAGCTCACCCAGAACAATGTGCCATAGCAATATGGAAAAGAGGGAAATAGACAAAAATGTGCTAGCCAAATGGAATCTCTCCTTCTACTGAAGGCCTTCTCTTTGCAAAGATTATGTGTGTGATTCCCAGCAAGTTCTCAGTGTGGTGTTGGGAGCACAATTACATGCTCCAAAGCCTGGGATTCATTGAATGGACTCGAGGATGGTTGTCCTCCAAAAGGTGGCAATGAGATGGTCCTAGAAAGGCAGGTAATCCCTAGGTTCTGCTGGTTCAGGTTGGTGAATGAACATGCAGAGCTGGTACCATTCACTCCTGGCAGGTGTTAGCATGGATCACCTCCTGGGTCAAGAGCAAAGGAAAGGCAGAGTCCGGGAGAGGGAACTGGGGAACTCGAGGAATCTAAGAGAAAGTGGGGTTAAGCCAAATGTGCATGTCCGTTGCACAACAATGGAGAGGGAGAGGTTTATCAGAGATGTGTAGGATGTACTAATGGCCCAAAGAGATTCACATCAGTGGGAGGGAGGAGGGAATCTGCTCAGAGGAGTATACAAAGGAATAATAGGAGAATTGAGGATAGACCTGGGCTTTCCACATGTTGAACCAGAGGACCAGGGAAATCAGAATGAGATCCAGGCAACATTCACCCCAGGGTTATTGGGAGCTGCTAGGAACAACGGGAAGAATGGCCTGATTATCTACCTGCTTCCCACTTTGGTCAGCAGTATTCTGAAAGGGAGGTGCCATGGTTAAAGGAAGGGAACATCTGTCATGGCCATCGCTCCCTGGGATTCTGTTTGAGGATAGATTTGAAATCTCCCTTCTCTACCATCAAGGAGAAGCATGATATATTGTGCACGGTTGGCATGGGGCCAGTGGTAGGGGATAGTAGAGCACATGGTTGAAATGTTTGACAGTTCGTGGGGAAGTGAATTCTGTAGTTGGGGAGAGGAGTCTGAGCACTTAACCCCAGCCAAGGAGATAGGTTTAATTAGGAGAAGCTCTTGCACATTATCCAGAGGAAAAGGGAAATCATAAGAGCTATGCTTTATGGAAATGGACCAGAATGAAAAGGAAATGTAAAACTAGAGGCAGAGAAATCAGAAAACTGTTAATAAAGAAGTCCTGTCTAAGTCAATTGCAATGGAGAGAAAAAGACAGGCCTGGGCAGAACAAGGAAGAATTCATAGTTGGATAGAGAGCTACAGGAAGGAAGAGGGTCAGGTGGTATCTGACCAAAGCAGTTACAAGCACAGTCTCAGAGGCTTGTAATTTTTCTGTGCCTCAACTCTTCTCTATAGTATTGGTATAGTCATGGTACCTACTCAATGATATTGTTGAAATATTAAATGAGCAAATACCCGTCAAGTACTTTGAAAAGATATTTGCACCATAGTAAGTACACATGGCTCAGATATTTTGAGGAACTTGGACTTCTTTCCTGAGAAACAGGTGGCTGCAATGGTGCAGTTGACTGAGAAGGGGACAATGGGTGGAAGCACATACCTGAGGTAGAGAAGAGGATGAGAAATCACATTGTTCATGTTCCCTTCTTGGCTTCACTGTGTAGGAACACCTGTCGGTGATGTAGTCTGTGTGGGAAATTTGGTGGCAGAGGACCAGACGGAAATAGATAGGTCATCTTAGGGTACCATGGTGGGGCTAGGGCTAGACTGAACAAAGAAAAATCACCTCACTCCCATAAAAAAAAATATATATATATATACATATATATATATATATAAATATCTCTGTAGCTATATATATATTGTATTTTAAGGCCAAAGACAAGGAAGTTGAAGGAGTTACTCTGAGTGGTTTCAGTAATGAGAGCAGTTTAAGTCCTTTAGAAGCATGATCCATCTGGGGCAGTGGCTGGGAACCTGAGGAAAGTGAGACATTTTGAAATAATAGCTATAGGGAGTGAAATAGTCACCTCGTGATGAATAAAAGAAATGTAAAGTCACCTTCCTGTGGAGTCTTTTTAGCAAAATGTCTTTTCTGACTTCATTTTCCACATGGGTGATACATTTTAAAATTTAGATATTTTATGTCAACCATGAAACCCTGAATTTTTCCCAGATGAATGCAGGCAATGCCATTTGGGAAGTATGGAAAATGATTTGGGGGTGGATGAAAAGTGAAGTATTTGTGTGGGAGCTGAGAGGTATTGTATTTGTGTGTGTGTGTGTGTGTGTGTGTGTGTGTGTGGTGTGTGCATGTATGCTGATGTGTGGGTTATGTTGAATTAATATAACACCATTCTCAGCATTTAACTTCAACTTCTTTTGAGTTTCACCAAGTAATACCTGGAAATTTCCAAAAGATCATGCCCAATAAATTACCAGGCACATTAATATAGTCACTGGATGTTCACAACAATCCATTGTTGGTACTACCTTGAGGAATCTAGTCTCATAATATTTCATAATATTATAGCATGTGTAGGCGGTAGAGCAGGAAACATTCTGGCTTTCATTGTGCATATTGATTAAGGCCAAAAAGAGGAATGAGAGATCAGTCAATTCCATGTCACAGTGATTATTTGCCAGATTTGCATACAGGGATGGTTTTCAGTATCCTGCAGAGTGAGCACTCTCTTTTGAGATACTTTTTATCTACTTTACATGCATAATTGCTCAGGAACTGGTGGTTTTGTTTTCTTCAATTGAGCAGACTTGAAGGTGAAGGGTCACCAGTGGACACGGGATTGTTTTCTATGGTTTCAGCCTGTGGTGTCAAGAGACGAATCTGGAGGACATACACAACTTAAATAGGTCAATTTCAAGCAATGAAATAGAGGAAGTCATCAAAAGCCTACCTACAAAGAAAAGTGCAGGACCAGATGGATTCACAGCCGAGTTCTACAAGACCTTCAAAGAAGAGCTCATTCCAGTACTCCTCAAACTATTCCATGAAATAGAGGAGGAGGGAACCCTTCCAAACTCATTCTATAAAGCTAATATCACCTTGATACAAAAACCAGACAAAGACACATCAAGGAAAGAAAATTTCAGACCTATATCCCTAATGAACATAGATGCAAAAATTCTTAACAAAATTTTAGCGAATCGCATACAAAAGCTTATCAAAGAGATAGTACACCATGATCAAGTGGGTTTCATCCCAGGGATGCAAGGTTGGTTCAACATCCGGAAATCAATAAATGTAATTCACCACATCAACAAACTTAAAGTTAAGAACCACATGACTATTTCAACACATGCAGAAAAAGCATTTGATAAAATACAACACTCCTTCATGCTCAAAACACTAGAAAAAATAGGAATGATAGGAACATTCCTTAACATTGTAAAGGCTATCTATGCTAAGCCTACAGCCAATATCATTCTAAATGGAGAAAAATTGAAAGCATTCCCCCTGAAACTGGAACAAGGCAGGGATGCCTTCTTTTACCACTTGTATTTAACATTGTCCTTGAAACTCTACCCAGAGCAATTAGACAGACCAACGAAATTAAAGGGATATGAATAAGAAAAGAAGAGCTCAAACTATACCTATTTGTTGATGACATGATTCTCTAAGTAGAGGAGCCTAAAAATTCCACCAGAAATCTTCTGTAACTCATAAATGAATTCAGTAAAGTAGCAAGATATAAAATTAATGCTCATAAATCTAATGCATTTTTATTCATAAGTGATGAATCCTCTGAAAGAGAAATTAGGAAAAATACCCCTTTCATAATAACCTCTAAAAAGATAAAATACTTGGGAATCAATCTAACAAAAGAGGTGAAAGACCTCTACAACAAGAACTACAAAACACTAAAGAGATAAATTATAGAAAATCTGAGACTATGGAAAGATCTCCCATGTTCTTGGATAGGCAGAATTAATATTGGCCATACTACCAAAGCGCTATACAAATTCAATGCAATTCCAATTAAAATCCCAATGATGGACCTCATAGAAATAGAGCAAGCAATCATGAAATTCATATGGAGGAATAAGAGACCCAGAATTGCTAAAGCAATCCTTAGCAAGAAGAGCGAAGCAGGGGGTTTCACAATACCAGACCTCCAACTATACTACAGAACAATAGTGACAAAAACAGCATGGTATTGGTACCAAAATAGGCAGGTAGATCAATGGTACAGAATAGAGGACACAGAGACAAACCCAAATAAGTACAGGTATCTCATACTTGACAAAGGAGGCAAAAACATGCAATGGAGAAAAGACAGCCTCTTCAACAAATGGTGCTGGGAAAACTGGAAATCCATATGCAGCAAAATGAAACTAAACCCATATCTCTCACCCTGTACAAAACTCAACTCAAAATGGATCAAGGACCTAGGAATTAGACCAGATACCCTACACCTAGTAGAAGAAAAAGTAGGTCCAAATCTTCATCATGTAGGCTTAGGAGCAGATTTTCTAAACAGGACTCCCAAAGCACAAGAAATAAAAGCAGGAATCAATAATTGGGATAGAGGCAAACTAAAGTTTTTTCTCAGCAAAGGAAACAATCAGCAATGTGAAGAGAGAGCCTACAGAGTGGGAGAAAATCTTCGCCACACACACTTCAGATGGAGCACTCATTTCCAGAATCTACAAAGAACTCAAAAAACTTACCCCAAGAATGCAAATAGCCCAATCAATAAATCAACAGACACATGAAAAAATGTTCAACATCTCTAGTAATAAGAGAAATGCAAATCAAAACCACCTTAAGATTCCATCTCATCCCAATTAGAATGTCTATTATCAAGAATACAAGCAACAACAGGTGTTGGTGAGGATGTGGGGAAAAGGTACACTCATACATTGCTGGTGGAGTTGCAATTAGTGCAGTCACTCTAGAAAGTGGTGTGGAGATTCCTTCGAAAACTTGGAATGGATCCACCATTTGACCCAGCTATCCCACTCCTTGGCCTATACCCAAAGGACTTAAAATCAGCATACTGCCATGATGCAGCCACATCAATGTTCATAGCTGCTCAATTCACAATAGCTAGATTGTGGAACCAACCTAGATGCCCTTCAGTAGATGAATGGATAAAGAAACTCTGGTATATATACACAGTGGAATATTACTCAGTTATAAAGAAGAATAAAATTATGGCATTTGCAGGTAAATGGATGCAGTTGGAGATGGTCATGCTGAGTGAGATTAGCCAATCCCAAAAAGCCAAAGGCTGAATGATTTCTCTGATAAGTGGATGATGTTACATATACATAATTCGGGGTGGGAGGGAGGCAAGAATGGAGGAAGGATGGATTGCATAGGGAAAAAGGGGGGTGGGTTCGGGAGGGGGAAAGAATAATAACAGAATGAGACAAACATCATTACCCTATGTACACGTATGATTACACAAATGGTGTGACTCTATTTCATGTACAACCAGAGAAACAACAGCTGTAATCCATTTGTGTACAATGAATCAAAATAAAAAAGAAAACTTTAAAAATAAAATAAATAAAATAAGCTCTTACAATCTCAGACTGAGGTAATATATCTCAAAACATTTAATGTACCTAAATACCTTTACTTGAATTCAGGAGCCTTGTTTCTCTCTGATTAAACTAGCCATCACACTTAGCAAGTGAGAAGAAGGTTCTTGCTATATTTTAGTATTGTCTGGTTCCCTGAATCTTCTTCCTAGGGTATTTACACTTGTGGACCACTTGATACAAATGTTCCCCATCTCCAGTTGTTGAATCCATCAGTCATGTTCCTTTGTAGGCAGATTCTGCATCCACAGATTTAAGTCAACAATTCGATAGTTCAGTAGCCAATCAGAATTTTTCCTCTGGCTTTCTGGCTGGTTTGTTGCCCTGGCACACACTTGGTTCCAGACACTGGACAGCTTCCTTGTTGACTGTGTACACACCTTTCTTTTAGTTGACCCCAGGGCACTGCTTTATTGGCCCTATTTCTGACCAGTTTGCTTCTGCCAATCTTCCTAGAGGCTGAAGTCTAGTCTGCCAGATCCAAGAGTCTTCACTGGTGCTCTGATACCCTCCATAGACCTTGGCAGCACTCACACTCTGCCTACCTGCACCTCCATACACAGCCTGCCAGGTGTTGTTCTAATTACAAGCCCTGCCAAAAGATTTGCTCTTGGCTCTAACAATGAGAATATGTCCTGCTCCAGTGGATTTTCCTTCATCTCCAGGTCTTACCTGATATTGACCTTCTAACCTGAACTATAATTTCAGCACTAATCTAAGTGAAAAATAGTCTTTCATTTTAGAAGATTTTTCATTAGGGTACTGAGTTTGGTTTTTCCTTGAAAGAGTTGAAGACACCTAATTGTCCTTCCATTCTCAGTAACCATGTGGTAGGGAAGGATATGGTAGGAGACGATGTGCTTACTATTTCTCCTTGTTTTGTAGTACTGAGTGTTGAACCCCAGGCCTTGGGTACCTTAGGCAAGACCTCTATCACTGAACTACATACCCAGCTAGTTCCCCCTTCTTAAAGAGAGAGAGGACTAAGGGAATAGCTGCAGCTATTCCAGATCTTTTGTGCAGGTGTATGTACAATGAACATGATCAACTCGCCAGTCTCCATTAATAAACTCTTAGAGTTCCTCTATGTGCTTGCCATAGCTCAAGCCAATGAAAAACACCAAAATCAAACACATCAAAAATGGAAGGGCTTCTCCAAATAATTCATCTGAAATCCATGAAGTCATTTTACAACCAAATGACAAGAATTTATTGAGAATTTCCATTGAACACAGACTACATTATGTGAGGGCCATATAAATAACCCTTATCTACTGTCAAGGGATTCACAAGTGGGAGACCTGGTATGCAGGGGTTGCACATGACATTTTATCTAGTCGTTCCATTGATCATGAAGCAGTATGAGGAGTATATCAGGGAACTGCCATTGATAGCAGAAACCCATAACTCAATAGACATGCTCCCTTGGCAAACCGCTCATGAAGGGAAGGGTCACCTTAAACTCCACACCTAGACCTCACTTCTGACATCTAGTGACCTCTCTAGGAATTGCAGTGCTGGACATCAGGACATGGTTGCTGCTAAGAGGGAAGAGCAGAGGAAGTGAAGGATGCGGACCACCAGCTGTCACTCAGCCCTGGCAACCACAGCCACCCTTCCTTCCACAGCGTTTTATAAATACAACCCCAAAGAATCACATAAATCACAAAATGTAAAGCTAGAGCGTTCTCTAAACTTTCACTTAATCATTCTAATCCATTAATGTGGATATGAAGAAAAACAACACTTCAGAATTTTTTGTTAGTGAATATTTTGTGAGATGAACCTGCTGTAAATATTAATTTTCATCTGTTTACTTTGACTATTGTTTATCTTTATTCCTTTTTGAAAAAAATGGGGATATAATGCAAACCTACCTTAAGAGAGGGGTGTTTTACCTGAAAAATAATGAAAAGAAATATAGCTCATAGGTTTGCTTTGGGAATTTAAAACATTAAGTCATGCAAATATACATATATGTTTTTTTCTCCACTACTGGCAATTGAATCCATAGCCTTGCACACATTAGGTCTGCGCTTACCACTGAGCTACATTCCCTGCACTCATGTACATGATTTTGAAAAGTGATTGGAATACAGTAAGTTCAAGTGATATTTACTATATAATATTTTTAATTTGTGAACGAATGATAATAACCTTTACTAAATAGTTTTTAATGTATGTACATTAAGGGTTTCATTGCCTGGGAGAAATATAACTTCCTCCATACATTAAGATCTTACTCTTTGGAGAATTCAAATATTATATGATATACAATACTGAAGATGAGGAGGCATTATCCAGATTCCAAACTGAAGAGACCCTGTCCATCTCTGGTGCAGCACTCTGATTTGCATATGAGGAAACATTACCTGAAACATTATGTACCTTGCAAAGGTTATACAGATAGTTGAGCCTGAGACTGGAATTTGGGGTTCTCTGCCAAGGTCAACCCATTGACCAGCTACATTCATGTCTCATTTTAATCTTCAAATAAATGCTAATGAATATTTTCACTCACAAAGTCTATTTTCTTTTCTGACATGACTATGGGCTTATGCTATTCAGGCATACTAAAAACATTTGATAGGCTTCCACATTTTGAAGAAATATTAAATATTAATAATTTTAATATTAATATTTAGTATTAATGCTAAAAGTGAGAAATTAACAATACAGATAAACAATACAGATAACAGGTGAGAAATCAATAATACAGATAAACAAAAAGTTTAGGCTGAAATACAACCATTGCTCATACATATAGGCACGTGCACATATGTATAAAATGTTCTTAAAAACATATTCATTATGTTCATGTATATTATAGTTTTCTGTAACATGCATATATTTCAACTAAAAGGCATGTTCAAACTGTACAGCATTTATAATTTGGGTTGTTTATTTAGGTTATATCTCTATAACAATATTCACTATTACACCATTTTATTAATTTCATGATATCTATTAAATGCTTGTACCAAAACTGGTTTAATAAATCGCTCTTTGAGATCAAGTTAATAATAATCAAAAAGAAGTTAGGCAATTGGTCAACAGCAGGAGGTAAACAAAAGGGAGAGGAAAAGGTTGGAAGTTGGTAGTTCTGTTAAAGCCCTGTTTCTTCCCTGTCTTTGGACTCGCGTTCCTTTGGCAGCAGGTAGTCTGAGATGCAGGAAGGCTGACTAGATGAGGGGTGCTGGTGTGAGTCCCCACAGGGGAGGCAGCAGAGCTTCAGCTGAGGGAACATGAAGTAACAACTTGGAAATAGGTTCTGTAAAAGCAGCTCATGGAGCACGTGGCAGAGTTCAACATGTGGAGTTCCAAGAGATCTGTGGATAGAAATACCAAAGACAGAGCATTTGGTAAAGCAAGTCAGCATCCCATTCTCTCCAGGGACGTGAGGTAGACCATGCATCAGAGTTTGTCAGCGGCTTGTAGATATCACTGCAATCTAATATTAGAGTGAGATGTGCACAATTTAATTTTGCATGCAAAACCAATTCCATGGTCTTGTTTTCTCACAATCCAGTAGAGGGCTAGCTGGCAAAGGCATGCAGGCAGGCATGTGTGCCTGGTGAATAGAGCAGCAATGCTGAGAGTGACCAGGCTGGGAATGGTGATGCATGCCTGCAATCTCAGCCACTCAGGAGGCCGAGGCAGGAAGATTGCAACTCCAAGGTCAGCTTTAGTAACTTAGAGAGATCCTATATCAAAAAAAGAAAAAGAAGGAAATAAAGAAAGAAAGAAAGAAAGAAAGAAAGAAAGAAAGAAAGAATGAAAGAAAGAAAAAGTGAAAGAAAGAGAGAAAGAAAGGGAGGGAAAGAAAGAAAGAAAGAAAGAAAGAAAGAAAGAAAGAAAGAAAGAAAGAAAGAAAGAAAGAAAGAAAGAAAGAAAGAAAAGCCTGGGGATGTAGCTTAGTGGTAGAGTGCCCCTGGATTCAATCCCTAATGAAGAGAGTGAGAGAGAGAGAGAGAGTGGGGGGCAATACAGGATTTCATGATAAAAAATTGAACATAAGACTGGAACTAATTATAAGCAGTTCAACACATTTCCACCCTGTGAGAAGAACAAAGATAATGTGAGCTTGCCCAGAACTGTGACAACAAGCAGGACAGAGCTGCGTTCTGTTTCATCATTCTTTTAATCCACATTTTGTTTTCATTTCCATCCACGGTGCTTTCGTGGTCCTGTAGAACTGTCTGTAGGAGGGATACCTGCAGATTCCCAGCTCACACTGTTGCATCCCATCTTGTTTTCCTGTGCTCTGCTAGGGCTCAATGTAACCTCCTTTGAATCTGTCAAAAATATAGATTGTGTATATTTTCTTTATAAAATGATTTTTCTCACTCAGTGGTGCACTCCTTGATTCTATGGTACTAATAGCAAAGTGTTGAGAGCACTGGTGAGGCTTCTTGGATCCTGCTGGGTGTACCCACAGGCACTGCCATTGGGCCATCCATCTGTCCTGTGTGCAGCCAGCACAGGGCAAGTGAACAGAGGGAGCCGAGAGCCACAGGCCCTGTTTGGGGACAGACCCATTGTGAATGCCCTGCCAACCTGGCTGACCTTGAGGAACCAGAGCTTGGGAGACTATTGGGCCTGCAGCTGGTGTGCTGATAGGTGGCATTTTGTATCTTACAGGAAACAGAAGCATGAAGTGCCTTACTCTCCCCAATGGAGGGGGCACTTCTTAATTCTAAAGGACAAAGGCAGGAATAACAATCATCATGATCAGAGTGCCTCTAACATTTTTCAAATTTCTCTTCTTCAACCTGAGAATAAATTTCCAAGGCCATTTGAAGAAAAACACAACAAAATCATAGGTACAGACTAACTGTACCAGCTTAAAACAAAGTGTACTTAAAAAAAATAAAAAGCCTCAATTTCCCGCCATCACTTCCCATGACATAGGAAAAGGCAGACCGTTCTTTAAGTAGAACACTATTGAAAGTGTATTCACACCCATGCCACTAGGTGGTTCACGCACTTTAATTCCTGTTAAAAAGAAAACTTAATTAAATTGCACGATTTATTAGCTGTGTTAGGTGTTGAGAAAAGTGGTCTGGAAAACCTATATATTCTATGCAAGACCAAGTCAGCCGTCTCAGAGGAAAGCCTTCTGCTCTTGTGTCAATTTTGCAAACTTCTGAATTGCTAACAGGCTCTTTGTTGAATGTTCTTCTACTCTTAATAGACATCACTAGTGGAAGAAAAAAGTGATGTCCTAAAAGAAGAAAAGGCAGTGTGTATTTTGTTAAACAAATCTGCAGTCAGCAATGATCTTTGTCTTTGATGCTAATAGATTCTGCTACATTTCTCTAACTATTAGCCTATAAAGATATTTTGTAACACAGTCCACCCCTAATTTTACTTTCTCTGAAACCAACTGTCAAATATATTTATCTGCATGCATTCAGACCTTCCACAAATGCACATCATTCTGTGATTGCCTCTAAGAGCACAACCTTAATTCAGGCTTTGTACACTCTTTCTGGTTTATGGTGATATTGAACTCAGGCAAATTCATTCTTTGAAATCAATCTGGGGAAAAACCCACTGGTCTATAATTTAAGATTATTTGACTGCTCACTGGCAAACGATTACATAGCATAATCATTTACTGAGCCTCAATCTGCATTTTCTGAAATTCTTCTACATATTCTGTGATAGATGAGAGTAGAGGAAGGAGAGAAAAACAGGAGCAAGCAGCAGACAACCAGACCATTTTGTAACTGGAGCTGCATACGTAAGTTAAAATGCCTTTGGGAAGATTGGAAGAAAACCGACTACTAGAATTCTCTAAGGTATTTCGTGTTTGTGTATAGGTTCACAAAGACACACACACGTGCCCCTTCACGTACAAACACCCATGCACACACAGGCACTTCTCATAAGGAACGCATCAGGGAGCCCCTCCTTAATTTAGGCCCAAGCTTGTAAAGAAGTGAGTTGTTTTTTCTTTTTCCTGACACTATTACATCAAAACAGTATCCAGGCATTAGACAGTATTTATTAGCTTGTAAGGCCAGAGATAATGATCCCATTCAATCAGAATACATGAATAATTCAATAGTCCCAACTTCACATAATTTCTGGCTCTACTTTTAAAACCAGCAAAAGAACCATTTGTATCATTTATTTATTTTTGGTGACAGTGGGTAAAAGATAAAGGAGGTTTTGTTTTGTTTTTTGTTTTTTTTTATCCAGGAAAGAGAGCCTCTTGGCTCTTTCTTTTCAAATTGGTCCTAGGCAGTCAAATGAACATGTATATGTATGTAAATATGAAAGAGCGTAAAACTACAAGGGGAATATCGTTCAATTACTTCTATGAATTATTTCCATAGAAATTTGTTGAGGGTATTTTAATCACGGTGAATGGTTTAGTGTTATTGTCCACACTGCTGCTGGAAAACAATTATGGTTTCTGCAAGACAGTTAAAGTTACAATTCAGGGATCACTTCTGCAATGTGCAATTTGAAAAGTACATTCGAAAGAGAGGGCACTGTTTTAAGCACTAAGGAGAAGTTGAAATAATTTACTCTTGTGACTGAAAATGTTGTTGTTCCTCATTTTCCAACATAAACAGTAAGAAGCCATGGAAGAAGGAACCACTTCCCCTTACAGCTGCTCTGTCCTGTGGAACTTCCTGCAATGATCCCTATCTATAGAGTCTAAAATGAAATCCACTGGCTGCAGCATCTATGAAACATTTGGAATATGGCTAGCGAAATTGGGGAAGTGAATTTTAAATCTTTTCTACTTTCAATTGATTTAAATTTAAACAACCACATGTGGCTAGAGGCTATTTATGGACATTATAAACCCCAAGTCCTCAAAGAGAAGTTATTCGATTATACATGCCAACAGGTATATACTATTAAAATACATTAATCTTTTTTTTTTCTAAATACCACTTCTATGGAAACTCACTTTCTTGTTATAGATTTTCTGAACATTTGTGACTAATCCTCCAGGTGCTTCTTTTACCAGTTCATTGGATAACGAAATGAATTCCAACTGTTGTGGTTAAGATGAACTATAACAAATGATGTATGGCTCATGACTGGAATGGATCAAGAAGCTGAAAAGGGAAACTTGGATGAGATAAAGTACATCACAATGGATTGACAACAGGCAATATGGATTTAAAAGACTTGGAGAAGAAACTCTATTTGGGAAATTGTTCTTTTAAAAAAATCTCTCATCTTCAATAAGCAAATTAGCTTTCCTAAATCTCTAAAATGGCCATACTTTGGGAATTTTAGAAGTGCTGGTGAGCACACTTCTTCATATACCCTTGCAGTGGGTTTTGATCATTCCCATCCAGAATATTCTAAAGAAGAAGAATCAGGAATGTAAAAGTTAGAGAACAGGAGTCAGGTCAATCAAAATGCCTCTTGAGTTTACTTAAGGTTTGCCAACAGGTATGAAAAGCCTTGTTTCAATTGGTGGTCCAGAGAAGGAAGGTCCTGATTTAATCCCAAGATACAGACGCATTTGTTAACTTTCAAATTCAGTACGAGTGTGCGCATTTTGCATTCATATTGGCCATTAATTAAAGGCCACTTGGGGAGAGTTTAAGCTCTTAAACTGGATTAGTGAAAGTGATCAAAAGGACCTATTGAATTTTTTAATTGAGTTTTACAAGACAGGGGGTGGACTTTGAAAAGAACTTCCTAAATCAGATGTCATTGATTTCTTCATTGCAGCCTTAAAATGGGGCTTCATTAAGTTGATTGGAGAAGAATCATCAGTTGAAGGTGGACATCATCTGCATAACAGCTGAAATATGACGTGTTGTATCAACAACTAGTGTCAAGATTGCAGGAGCATAATTCAATCATTCTTTGGATTTGGAAGAGTTTGACACAAAAGTTTGCTTCCACAGAGTAGTGGCTGATTTAGAAAGAATCTTGTTGCTATTCTTAAGAGCATTAGTAAGTATCTTTATAAGTCTACACTGGTGGATATCTGAGATGGATAATTTGAGCACTGTGAGGTACATGTACAATACTTGGATCAATTTTCTTTTATTATTGCTATTTTTTTTGAAATACCCTTTTTTAAGTTTCAATTTTATTTTCAATCCTCACACAACCCTGCAGATTATATGTTCCTACTTTGTAAATGAGAAATAAAAGATTCGAAGAAAGTTAATGAAGACTACTATTATGTACAGTTATAATTCACCAGTAAAATATTTGAATAAAGAAAGAATAAAATAAAATTCCCCAAAGAGGCTAATAAATTAATTTCTTTATGATTTCATACATACCAGCTGATCAAAGAAAAATGTACATAATTTTTTTATGATTTCATGGGCAGTGGATTCTTGAACTAAAAGTGAATATAGAACCATCCAGATACAAATGCCTTATTTAACTTCAGGATCATGCCTTCTCTCTAATCCCTACTACAAAACACAAAATAACTCAGCTTGGAAAAGCATATTCATTTACAAAAATGAATATAAATAATCTAAGTCACCTCTCAGGGGAAATCATTTTATCCAGATCTAAGACCTCTTTTCTTTTTGCTATTTTATCTGTGAAATTATGAGATTGACCACTGCTACTCAATTCCAAAAAACAATGAAGAATTCTCTCAAGGTTAAGCACAAAGAAACACATTTTTTTCTGTCAATATTGTTTTTTTAGTCATCCTGTGTCGTGCATTTTCTACTTCAATATCAATGATTGTGATTTGGCTCAGACCCCCTTTTAAGAATTGGATGGATTTGGATTCCCCTCAGAAGAGGAAAAAATAATTATCTATGTCTCTATCTATCTCTATATATCTTTGTATCTATGCCTTTATTTTTTTTACTTAGGTCTATTTCTATCTATGTCTATCTCTCTATATATTTGTATCATTTTACAAGGTTCAGCAAACATCTTAAGTGCAGGTTTTTCTAAAGTGTGCCAGGGAAAATAATACTAATTATGAGCTCTTTCTGAGAAGCAAGGTGGTCAGTGTATTAGTTTCCTAGGGTTACAATGACAAATTACCAAAACATGGTGGTTTACTCTGGTAAACACAAATGTATTCTCTGTTCTAGAGGCCAGAGTCTGAGATCAGGTAGCAACAGAGAGGGCTGGGGCTGCAGCCCCATGGAGGAGCACTTCCCTAGCATGGGAAGCCCTGGGTTCCATCTCCAAGAAAAAAATTGTCCCAGGTTCCCTCAACTGCTCCAGCCCCATCTGCCTCTCTCTTCATATGGCTTTCTCTTTTATATGACTGTGCCTTCTTTCCTTTTTTTTAAGTATACTTGCCATTGGATTTATGACCCAACCACCTAATCCAAGAATATACTATCTCAAGATCCTTAATTTTGTATTCCATCTGCAAAAGTTTCTTCGTTTGTTTGTTTGCTTTTTGGTTTTCATTTGTTTGTTTGTTTTTTAACCAGAGATTGAACCCAGGGACACTTTACCACTGACATTCCCAGCCCTTTTTATTTATGGATCTTTTTAATCCTGGGTCTTGCTACATTGCTTAGAATGCCACTAAGTTGCTGAGGCTGGCCTCCAACTTTTAATCCTCCTACCTCAGTTCCTGAGGTGCTGGGATTCCAGGCATGTGCCACAGCACCTGGCTGCAAAGGTCTTTTTGGGCAATTAAGGTCACATTCAGGTTCCAGTTTCCAGGGGTTAAGTTGTGATCACCATTCAATGTACTAGTCAGTGAGGCCAAAATTCATTGCCCTATATAATTCATCCAGAAAATCCTCAAAATCCTTCTAATTAAAATGTAATTAAACAAAACAATTTACAGAAGCAATATCCAGGAAGGCAAAGCCTACACCCACGTGAGAGGCCGTAGCTACAGTGGTTCAAGGTGCAGATGGAGTTTGAAATTGCCTGCCAGGTTCAAGATCACTCACATGCTCTGGGAGGATGACTCCAACCTCATCTGTAAAACAGAATGACTGTCTCTCTCTCTCTCTCTCTCTCAGCATCCTTCAATGAAAAATTCAATTAAAAAAACTCTATGGCAAGAATTTAGGATAGTGCCTAGTATGAAGAAAGCAATAAGCTGTGCTGTCAATAGTGCTCCCTGGAGCATCTTCGGAGGTTTCTCAGAAATAGTTAACATCTCTCTATCTACCTCTCTATTTTTGCCTCTACCATCATTCATGTATTTATTTCCGTATTTATTTTACAAAAAAAATGATTGTAAGTAAGAGCAAATCCCACTCCTAGAAATATGGAGGCTTGCTTTCTCAGAAGTCGTATTCATGAGTAATGAAAAGTAAAATGGGCATTCATTTTGCCTTATAAAGGCCCTACATGCCCATTCACTAGTTATCAATCACTATTGTTTCTAGGTTTTTGATAAAAACAAGGGACCGCAGGATGATCTGAACAATTTCAGCTGTCAACCACCTTACATTTGGTTCAGGGGGATAAACAAGTTGGACCTTAACTGTAGGCGGGTAAGAGGGTAGACTCGGTGCTTTAAAGATGTAAAATCAGGACACCAAGGGAACAGAAGGAATTGCAGGAACAAGTAATTTAGAAAGGTGAGAACAAGAAAGGGGAGGTTTTCCCAAATGAGGGTGCAGCGTTAGGCGGAGGACCATGGGTCCAGCCAGACGCTGGGGTGGGTCAGAGGCTGAACCCTGTCTTTGTCACTAATGAGAGGTTCTTTGAAATCTCAGTAAACTCATCCATAAAGCAAGGTTGCTGTCTGTGTCACTGGATTGTTGCAGGGATTAATTAAATAATTCACACAGAATAAAGTTTGGTAATTGTCAAGGGATAAATAATCAGCTATTTAGTCACTGCTGCTGTAACTATTAGAAAATCCCACACTGCACACCTGAAGTCTAGTCTGTTTCCTTCCTTCCCAGGATGCCAACTCCCACCTCAAAACCATGTCATCATGGTGGTTATCTGCATCTGCCCCATCCCTCTCTGCTCCGTTTCCTATACAATAATACCCATGTTGGTTGAAGCAATCTGTTTTTCTTCACTACAATATAATCTCTTTGAAAACTGAAAATTCAGCTTATCCCTATGCATTGTCTTAGTATATAACAAAATATCTGCCAATTACTGGGTGAATGTTTGTTGAACTGACAAGATTTGAGCGCACATTTCCTTCCCCCTCCTCAGGTCTAGTGGGCTACGAAGCTGCATTAATGTCCTCCTAAAGAAATCCCTGCTATAGTTCAGAACTTTAGGAAGACGGACGTTTAGTGTGATTGCATTGATTTCCTAATGCAGCCTAACACACCAGCACCAACTTAGTGGCTTGAAGCAACACATTTCTTTTCTTGTATTTGGGGTGTGTCTTAGCTGCAATCTCTCTCGAGGGTCTCATGAGGCTGCGATCACCGTGTCAGTCCAGGCTCAGTAGAGGTCTCCACGGAAGAAGGTTTGCTTCCAAGCTCCCTGGGTTGTTGACAGGATTATTTCTTTGGAGCCTTAAGATTCATGACTGCTTGCTTCTTCCAAGCCAGGAAGAAATGGACTCCAGAGCAAGAATGCTAGATGTTGAAATCTTACGTAAGGTAACTACAGGCGTGATATCTGTGACCTTGGCCATAAAACATAAACATGATCATGGGAGTGGCACCATCTTTGAAGTGTTTTATTAGTTAGAAGCAATAGAGGGAGACACAGAATAAGACATAATCACCAGGGTGGAGGAATCACTGGGGCCAGTGTGAAGTCCGTCTCCCACAGCAAATGTTCAGAGGGTTCAAGGGTTCTGAACCTCACACTTGCAAAGAATCACTCTTCATCTTTAATTCATTTGTGTTTTTATCAAAGACCTAGAATTAGATGATAGTAATAATGTACAACAACATGCATTAAGAAGAAAAAAATAGAATGTGAAAAAGAATAGGAAGATACTGCTACCGATAAAATTCTCTAATCCAGATCATGTAACTCCGAGGCGCACTGCTCCATGGACTGTCGAGTACCTATTAGTTGATCTATTATGGTGCAGCCATCATTAGGGAGATAATTCATCACAGTAGAAGGGTTGTATTGTGCGTTATAAATTACTATAATAATACGCTGCACCTGATAGTTATTAATTTTAATGCTGCCTGATTTATCATAATATTAAACCATTCTATATTTGAAGGAGACAAATAAGACAAATAGAAGTTCATTTTCTTGGTGTTCTGAGATACAGTGAAACCAAGATGCTTGAGAGTGATCACTAGCAATTGGGGGTTAACCATATGTACTGAACCAGACTCAACTTGGTCATTGCTCTCATTGACATCAGTCTGCAGTTTACTACTAGAAGGCAGCTATGACGTTAACCTGGGTGATGATATCTGCCCCCAGGTGATAACTGGCAGGGTCACAGCTGAGAAGCTGTTACTGATGTATGATGTGTAGAGTCCAGCAATGCTCTGAATATCCTACCAAGCATGAGACAGCCCTGCCCTCCCAGCAAAGATGCAAAATGTACAAGCTCTGAGAATCCCTGAGGGAGAGGTAGGAAGAAAAAACAAAACAATGGGCAGAAAGCCCAAAATGTGAGGAAGCAGGGTCACAGCAGCTGGAGAACAGCATTCAGGAGAGGGGACAGTGGGTGCAAAGGCTTCAGGCCAGCGAGTGCCCGGTGTGACTGAGGAGGGGACAACTGGATCCCAGCACTACTGCACTTAATGGGACAGTATTGGAATGGCCATCAGTGTTTAAAGGAGTAATTAAAAAAGACATCAGTGATTCACAATTATCATATGTATTTCTAGCAAAATTGAGTTTTAGACTTTGGCTCAGCAAAATATTGATGATGTTCTAATTTACAATTTTACATAATCTTTAGTCTAGGAACAAATGGCTCAACACATTCTTGAATGACTACCAATGTTAAGAAATCCACAAGTTGGGGAAATTTCATTCTGAGCAGACCAAAGCTCAAATGACCAATAAAATTATTGAAGAAATACTTACGTTCAATGAATTTTATATGTCATATTAAGAGGTAGCGTATGATAGGTTACCACTGTCACACAAATATTTCAGAATTTTTCTATAGCATGAATTTTGCTTTGGCTGAAAAATTCATATGATGGAAGCTCATTCCCAGGTAATGGTACTAGGATCTGGGACCATTGGGAGGGTCATAAGTGTAGAACCCAGAAGAATGTGATCAGAGCTCTTGAAGGGAAGACCAGAGAGCCCATTCTCTTTTCCACTTTGAGAGGACACAGTGAGAAGTCACCATCTGTGGATTAGCAAGTGGGTCTTTGTCAGACACAAAATCGGCTGGTCCTTGATCCTGGATTTCCCAGCCTTGAGATGTGACAGAAATATATTTTAGATGCTTATAAGCTTCAGCAACTTAAACACACCAAGACAAATTACATTTTACCATATAATGTTACCAATCACATCACGGTTTCCAACATCTCAAAGAAAGATCTAGATTCCTGCAGTTTCTTGTGTTGTTCTGCTTCTACATTTTCTTAGTTTGAGGGAAATAATAATGAAATTGAAAACAGCAATAAGTTGCTTTATTTGTTCAATGTTATTGTCAACTGAGGTTACTCCTTGATCTAAAATGGCTTCCATAGTAGTTAGTTTTGGTCATTCATGGCAATATGAAGTTTTTGTCTAAATTTCTTGTGCTATATGAATATCACTTTTGTTGCATGTTTTCTTTATTTTAGATATACACTTTTTTCTAAAATTAATATGTGAAATCTATATGTGTGTGTATATGCATATATATGTATGTACATATATAATATATATTACACATTTGGGCTTTTAAAAATAATATTTGACTTATATAGGAAGCTTAAGAACAAATTTCATACTAAATAATTATGAATAATGTTAATACCAAATTAATTTTAAATATAGAATATTTAAATATAATTTTAAATATAAAAAATTCCTTTCCTGTTGAGGATACACTTATTTTGCTTAACTCATATAATACATCTCAAATCTTATCTCTTTAAATTTTTAATCTGAGAAGAACTCTGCTTTAGTGTCAGTTAGTTGAGATTTTCAACTCATGTACAAATGGTTATAAGATTAAATTTGGTGTGTGTTTCATCAAGAAGTTCCACCGTGGGCAGATCTAAAAAATATTAAAAGGATAATCATTGTTTTTTTCTAAGACTATCTTTGCTCAGATGATGGTTTAACTTGTCTCCTATTGAGAAGTTGATGAGCATAGATGCAAAAATTCTTAACAAAATTCTGGGAAATCGCATACAAAAACATATTAAAAAGATAGCACACCATGATCAAGTGGGGTTTATCCCAGGGATGCAAGGTTGGTTCAACATCCAGAAATCAATAAATGTAATTCATCGCATCAATAGACTTACAGTTAAGAATCATATGATTGTTTCAATAGATTCTGAGAAAGTGTTGATAAAATACTGCACCCCTTCAAGCTGAAAACACTCGAAAAAATAGGAATAGTTGGAACATACCTCAACATTGTAAAGGCTACCTGTGCTAAGCCTGTGCCCAACATCATTCTAAATGGAGAAAAACTGAAAGCATTCCCTCTAAAAACTGGAACCAGACAGGGATGCCCTCTTTCACCACTTCTATTCAACATTGTCCTTGAAACACTGGCTAGAACAATTAGATCAAAGAAATTAAAGGAATACAAATAGGAAAAGAACTCAAGCTGTCACTATTTGTGGATGACATGATTCTATATTTAGAGGATCCAAAAAATTCCACTAGAAAATTTCTAAAACTAATAAATGAAATTATTTTTTGAACATGGTGCAAAGAATACTTCTGGATTTTACCCAAATTTAAAAATCATGCTTTATTTTCTTTTTTTACAATGACACGAGTCATAATGTCATAGACTTTTTCTCAATGCCTAAAATTGAAATGTATTTTTCAATGCTTTACTTCATCTTATTTATATCTTAAAAATCTAATTTCTAATGATTTTAAGTGAAACATGAAAATATCTAAAGTGCCCTTACTAAAGGGGTACCATGTGATGATTTGATAAATGTATCATTTTTTTAAGTCTAAATCAGGTTAAACTTACCTGTCTCGTCAAATGTGTTTAATTTCAAAACCCTTTTAGTGTTTTGAGATAGTGCATGATTTCTCTCTGATCAGCCTATTACACAATAACACCCCAAAAGTGCTTACCCATCTCTAGCTGTTACTGGCTCCCTGTTGACCAAACTTTCCCGACCTTCCCTCACCTCTACTGCCTCCAGCCTCTGGTAACCACCATTTAACTTCTTGTTTTCTTCCTCTGGCAGTTGAAACACACACACACACACACACACACACACACAGTGAAGTTTACAACTATAGCTGAATTTGTGTGTGTGTGTGTGTGTGTGTGTGTGTGTGTGTGTGTTCCTCAGCAGGACTTCCTGAAGAGTTCCCAGCTGACTCAGCACCAACCCGGCTTTCTCCTCCCACCTCCGCAATACAGCTGAAAAGCCAGAAACAGCCTTTTCCAGAATCATCTGCTAGGTATCTGGGGGGATTCATCCGGTGGTTGGCCCTCGGCATAGGATCTGAAAGGCAGAAGCGATGTTCTCCAGAGGCTGTAGCAGTCAGAGGCTCATTGTTACAGATTGAGGATGCAGTGGTCCTTCAAAAATGTCATGTCGTTAAAGACAAAGAATGGTCATGGAAGTGTTTCAGATGAAAGGCAGCTAACTAAACGAAGGCAAGGTTTAATCCTAAACTGCATCCTGTGTTGGAGAGGATGGAAACACTACGAAGGCATTATTCATTCAGTTGACAAAGTTATAATACAGACAATTGAACAAAAGCATTGGATCCGCCTTGAATTTACTGGGGTTGATAACTGCCCTGTGACTGGACAAGGTAATAACTCTGCTCTTAAGAAGGACACGATAAAACCTTTAGGGATCGAAAGCCATTATTTAAGAAATCTACCTTCTAGTGGTAGAGGGGGAAAAAATGTATATAAAGAAAGGAAGAAAGGAGTGTGGATGAGAAAGAGTAAATGGTCAAGTAAGTACAGTGAAATGTGAACGACAGGCGAAGGTGTACAGAGAATGTTTTTGCACAGTTTTGAATTCAGCAACTTCTCTAAGTTTGAAATTATTTCCAAATTTGAGAAAAGAGGAAAATGTGTAATCGGTCTCTCTTATTATTAGGTCTTATTATATGAGATCTTATTATATGAGATCTTATTAGATCTCATGGCAAATGACCTCATTGCCACTGGCAAAAGACAAAGTGGGAGCCAGAAAGATCTTTAACTGTGACTTTTGGTTTCCTGAAATATGGCACATACAGAAAGAAAGGATTTGGAGCATCAGGTAACTTTGAAGATACAGCATTATGGTGGACATAGGAGTCTGAGGATTCTGGGTGGCTTGGCTATGTCTGACCCCACTGGAGAATTTAGAAAGTAAGATGAGAAATTCAAGGTTTTAACTTCTAAACTTAAGGCATGAGTAAGGAGCCAGAAAGCTCCTAAGACAGAATGGAAAACAAATCTTACTTTTCTTATAATTGCAGGACTGAGATTTCTAAAACAAAGACTATCTCTGGAGATCATCAAGTTAAAATGCAAATCGAATTCACTGCAGCTAACTTGTGAAATTTCTTCTGTGCAAGTTAGGATGTTGATCAGGAAAACGATTCTGCAGAAAATGGAATGCACTGTGGTTCTCAATCAGTGGAGGTACTTATGTATTCTTTTATTATTCTAATTTAAAAAGCTAAGCATAAAATGCATATAGTAAAATGCACAAACCTGAATTATACCTTCTTTACATTTTGACAAATGTGTACACTTCTGTAATTAGCACCCCAATCGAGATGGAAGACATTTTCATAAACCCAAAAAGGTGTCATTTATTCCTTTCCAGTTAATCCATTCCTCATGCCCAAGAAAAACTCCTGCTCTGATTTCTGCTACCATAGAGTAGTTTTCTTCTTTAACTTCATGTGGTAGATAAAGTAATGTTTGCCCAAAAAAGCCCCAATCTCCCATCACTGCAACCTGTGAATATGTTAGGCTACATAGAAAGGGGAATTGAGATTGTAGGTGGAATTCAGATTGCTAATCAGCTAACCTTAAAACAGACAGATTACTAGCAGCATTGGGATATATCTGTCACTCCAGTGACTCTGGAGACTGAGGCAAGAGAATCACAGGTTCGAGGCCAGACTGGGAAAGATCCTGTCTCAAAATTTAAAAAATAAATAAAAAGGGCTGGGGATGTTGCTTAGATGAAGAGTACTTGCTAACATGGACAAGACCCTGGGTTCAATCCCCAATGCTGCAAAAGCAAGCAAAAAGCACAGATTATGCAGGATTGTCTGAGTGGGCCCCAGGTAGTCACGTGGATCCTTCCAAGTGGAAGAAGGAGGCAGGAAAGAGCAACAGAGGGAGAAGTGACAGTGGGAGTCTGGTCAGAGAAATGAAAAGGTGCTGGCTTTGAAGATGGCAGATGTGGACCACAGGCCCAGGAATGTGGTTGGATTCTAGAAGCTGGAAAGGGAAAAAAATTAAAAATAGATTCTTTCCTAAAAACTTCAGAAAGACACAAAGATTTGTTAGTATCTTAATTTTAGTCTCACATCAGATTTCAAACCTGCTGGACTCCAAGATAGCAGATTTGCATTGTCATGAGCCATTAAGTATATGGTGTCCTTGCAATACACTACATTAAAGCAAGACTCCTGAACGATACCATGTGCATTCCTTCATGGATGCCTTCTCTTGCTCAGCCTTAAACTTCTGAGATTCACTAATATTCCTTTATATACCAGCATGGTTAGCTGAATAAAATTTAATTTCATGAACATAGTTCAATTTCTTCCATAGATGGACATGTGGATAGTTTCTGAGTTTTACTGATTATGAATAAATCATGTATTCTTGAGTGTGTGTGTTTGTGTGTGTGTGTGTGTGTGTGTGTGTTTGTGTGTGTGTGGGTTTGTGCATGTGTGTAACCCTCAAGAACCCCATCCTCACATGAAACCTGGAGATGGAGCACCCTTTAACTAGAATTCCTCCTAATTAAGTACTACCATCTTTAAAATACCTTTTTTAAATAGCATAATACTAAATTCAAACTTCTTTGTTGAAGTAACTTAGAACACCACAATTACAATTGTTGCTTTTAAGGATGATGATAGCGGGGAATCACCTTTATAAAGTTATGCACAATCTCTTTTGACCCTTACAAAAGTACTCTGAAGGAATCCAGAGAGGTGAAATATTTTTCCTAAGTTACTATGGCAAGTGGACTGAGAACTTGAATCCAGGCGGGAGGTTTGAGAGGAATAGCAATTCCATTGCAGGCCTCCCTACCTCCTTTCTTTCCTTCCTCCCTCCCTTCCTTTCTTTCTTGTATTCATCAACTACTAAAGGTTAATAATAAGCTAGACATTGTGTCTCTCCACCTGTGATGGCATATGGTGTGTTTATACTATCATGAAATTTAGAGTCTAATCTAATAATATTATCTGTGATGACACTATACGGCACATTATTTCTTCCTATTTGGTCTTTGATAGGGGCAGACCAAGACTGTGTGAGGTTCCAAGTGGGAACTCAATTTTAATAAATGTGCCCACTTTAGACAGGAAAAAAGAAGATAGATTCTTCATATACCTGCCCATGTACACAAAGTTAATTAGTTCTTTCACTTTTATCACATGACTTAAGTGTTGTCTCACATGGGAGAGAAACAGAAATATATAGTCTCACATCTAATAAAAGCAGCAATATTTGACTAGCTTATTTCTTTGACATGCTGTAAATAATGGGACCCTTGATTCCTATTCTAAGCTTGATTCATTATAATTATCTCCCAGTGAATCACTCCCATTCACGTTATTCACATTAGCATTTCCTAAATTTATTTGATCATAAGACTTTTAAAATAATCATGTATTTTCCAAACACCAAAGCCTCATGAACTCTAATGCCTGCTTGTACAGAGGAGTAAACAAAAAGTTGACTCAGAGAAACCAAGAGCATGAGAAGCTGAAACCGGGTTTAACCTACATGTTCAATATACAGAATGCACACCAGACATATCAGAGACACAGTCTGGACCAGCAGTCATTTCAAACATGCCTCCTTGAGGTTATTGGAATGCGTTGTCTGTCTCTGGCTGGCAGTTAGAAGACCATGCTTCAGACAGCTTTCATTCCATGCTCTAGAATTCCGTGAGTAGGAATTTTTGTGTAAAAACAACTATCCAAATCTATACCATTTCTTGAAGACACCTATGTGACACTTTTTAGAAAAACAGCTTTCCTAGCATCAGGTTCCCTTGCAGTTGCCTTTCTTGCTTGTTTCTTTTTCCAGAACACATGCTGCTACCAAACAAAGCCCAGTTTGGGAAGAGCTGGCCTCACTTCTCTGCTGCTTGTATCCAGGACACTGAGAAGGGAAGGTTTGCACACGGTGAGTGCAAATGTAACTGTGTTTATCTCTGGCTGCACTCCAAAATGCAGCATCAATTATGTCTGCATAATCATTTCCTTTGTTTCTTTCCACTGCCTATATCATGGATGGTGTTCTGCGGATGGAATTACAGACGACAGAAGCAAACCACCATGCCAACTTTCAGGCACTTGAACAGTGCATTTCATTTTAAAGAAAAAATGTGTCACAGTTGGCCCCCAAAATGCAAAAAACTGGGTTCCCATGCACAAAAGTGAATATAAGAAATTCCTCCCTAATACAGAGCCACTAAATAGAAAAGGAGAAAATTTGGACTTGGATAATTGAGCTCATTTTGCCCAGTGACGTCTGCCTCAACACCCTTACCTTCCTTTGTCCACCTGCCTAACATCTGTTTAACTCCTTCTCTTAGGCTTTTTTCTCCATGCCCAGAGTAGCTATTGCTCCACTATACTCTCTAATAAATTCTAAATATCCAGTCACATCAATTTCCCCCACTGGAATGTGATTTTATTTTTTTTTCTGAGTTTCCTATGGAATTGGAAAATCTCTGAGGACAGAGGCTGACTTACTGACTTCTGGTTGCACTGCTGGGACCTAGCCTAGTATTTGTCTCTGTGTACATCTACTTCTTTCTATTTATTTCTACCTATATGTTTATATGCAGAATGATATACATCAAAAAGGACACAGACCTTGTATTAACAATGACAAAGATTTAACAATCACTTTATCATAATCCTGGTGTTGATGGCATCGCATTGAAGAGCACAGTGTTGATGACTTCTTGATATCCTTACTCTAGACATTGGATTGATACAGGTATTAGATGAGCTGATAACTTTCGTGATTAGTTTTCCAAAACGGAGTATTGAATAAAGTGGATTACATTTCACCTCTATATATGCTTTGTTGAAATATTCTTCTTTTCCTTTTCCTTTCCCTCTTTCTATGGTTGAGTACATACTTAGGAAAGAATTTTAGCTATGGTAATGTTGAATTCTGAGCCGACTGGTGAGTCTATATTCACGTGGCTGTTGTTCTTGTGATGGACTTTAAATAAGACCAGGGTATGGGCTGCTATTATCAAAGACAATTGTATTTCATTCTATTTTAATATTTTTTCAAGGGGAACCTTGAGTATCTCAGACATTTTTCTCTGAGTAGAATTCATCCTTCCATGTCACAGGTGATAGATCTCTGAAGGAAGTTAAAAAGCTAGTAGCTTATAATAGAAAAAGTGGAAAAGTCTTTATGGTCCAAACATTCATCGCTGTTACCCAGAGAAAAGAACTGTTAGGATAGAGACTCAAGATAGAACTTAAGAAACTGGCTGACCCAATTGTGGAGGCTGGACGAGTCCCAAATTTGCAGAATAGGGCAACTAGCTGGGGAGTCAGAAAATAGTTGATCATGCGATTTGAGTTAGAAAGCAGTCCACTGGCAGATTTCCCTTTTCTTGTCGGAAGTCAGTCTTTTTCTGTCAATGTCTTTCATTGATTATGTGAGGCCCACCTGCATTATGCAGGGTAATCTGCTTGACTTAGTCTACTCTTGAAACATTGAGGTCATCTAAAACCTCTCCTCACAGAAAAATCTAAAATCATGTCTGATATCTGGGCACTATGAGCTAGCTAAATTGACACATGACATACAGATTACATACAGATTAACCATTACAACCTGTGTAAGGCATCTCCTTTCTTTCTTTTCTTTCCCCATCTATTACATATAAACAGTATAGAAGGTCAAAACTGTTAAAAGAATCCTTGTTGGAATCTCTTCTGCAAGAGCCAGCAAACAGGATCAATAGTTTTTGCCATTGAATTTAGAATAGGCTATGCCATCTACTTAGGGTGGCAATAGGTATCGTTCAAGTTGTTCTACAGTGGTCTGCGTCAGTTTCTTCATTGTCAAGGGTAACTATAAATTCACACAAATGTGATAAGTAGCTACACTCTGTAGAATACATCCATGCCTATTGCCTGATTACTTTTGTGATAAATGCAGAGAATCCAATATTGAATATTGGCAATGGAACCCCAGAGGCTAGGAGCTGGCTCTAAATTTAGAGTATAGGAGCTAATTGGGTTCTAAATTTGACAAAATGATTGTTACTTCTTCCCAATCAATGATGAGTACTAGAACTGGAAACTACAAACTCGCACAGTCTTTTTTATGTCCATAAGTACTATGCTGCAATTGCTTTTGTCTGTATTGAAATTCTGTCGCAAAGCACCATCGGCAATGCTTATGAAAACATTTGCCCACGTGGGAAGGGAAGTCCCGTGTTTGGGCATGTGCAAAGACAGGTGGCCATCTGGAGGGGGTCTACCTCTGTACGTCCAGGATGTGAATGGTCTTCCTGATGATAAACAAAGAGCCCAGAGATTTGTCCTCGCTTGTTGCAAGGTGGGCCAGGTGCTTGCAATCCCACACAAGAAAGGACGGCGAGCAGTGTGTTCTGCAGTCTCCTCGATGCATGCAAACTCCATTACAGCTAATGGGAACTGCATGTGCGTCTTCAAAAAAACATTCTGCAGTGGGAACAGCAAAGGAAAAGAAAACACAGGCGTGAGCTTTAGAAAGAAAGAAAAAAAAAAAAAAGAAACAAGAAAGTAAAGGAAACCAAAAAGCATTTTGCTTCTGTACTCCCACGGCGATAATAAAAACTGTGGGTGCTGAAAATGAAAGAGTGCACTTCTTAAAGGAGCTAAATGTGGGTGCACGCCCTCCCACCTACGTGTAAGCCCAGATTCAAGCTGGGATCTGGCAACTGGTACTTTAGCTATTCACCCCGTTCTATGAAACAGCAGGTATATTTCATGGGGGTGTTGACTTTATTTTTCTCTGTTTTGTTATTTATTTTCCATGATTTAAAAATATTATAATTATAAATTGTGGAATTAATGTAACTGTATAAACTTTTTATGTAGAACAGAAAATACGGGCTGCAGCAAGCATTTATATATCAAAATAAATTTCAAATAAAAACAGCAATCATAGATAGTATTAGAATATACTTCAGATTATAATTTTAAGCAATAATTGATATAAATATCAATTAGTTCCTGTTAAAACAGGTAACATTTAAAACTCACATAAGAATGGTGCTTCTCTGAAGCACATAGGATGTTGTGAATGTGTAAATATTTTGAATTCTTGCCACCTAACTCAGTATGAATTCCTAGCCTGGATCAAAATCTTGCAAAGAAATCTTGGCAAGAGGAAAAAAAAAAATCCCAGAAAATATTGAGTCAGTCTCCTAAAGAAAATAAACAGACTACAAATAGAAAATGCTTTATTTCTAAGTCAATTTATTTTGGCAAACTGCATGGTAATATAATGTCTTTTCTTTGAAAAAATATTTTTCAAAGTTAAGTCCTGTTGAATAGACCCGTTACTGATGATTAACATTGACTCCATGATAGTTAATATTCACAATAGAGGTAGATATAGCTCGTGCAATACAATTTAATCAAGTGTCTTAAGAATTTTCTGTTTTTTTAAAAACTGACCAACATCCAATTATCCCTGTGTGTGGTTTTTGTGCACACAAAAAAGATAGTTTCTCTTTCACATTGCCACCATGACCCCTGGGGCTGAAAGAATTATTGAGATTAAAGCTACTACTTAGATTTGCATAAGCAATTAATAATTTTGGAACTTACATAGTCCCTCTGGATGGATTTTCCAACATTCTAATAATAAAGTTGATGAGGATAATCATGATGATAGCACTTACTACATCCTGTTCCTTCTCACAATAATCCTGATACATACTCACAGCAAGATGCCCATGACAGATGAGGAAACTGGACTCAGAAAAGCTAAGTTACTTTTCTAAAATCATACAACTAACAAGAGACTGATTGGCAAGATCCAAGTGTCTATTGTGGATTTTTTTTCTATATTCATCATGCTGTTTATTTTTATGTGGCCAAATGTTTATCTAACAACCAGGAATCAACTGAGTATGCGTTAAAGGAAATCAAACAAAAAATTAATATGCCACAACAAATAATTTTGATGGTCAAAGGAACAATTTAGATGTCTCCTAACTTATTTGGCAATATCCCTTCTTAATTGCAACATAATCCCAATAAATAAAAGTCTCTATGACTACTCACATCATTCTGTAGTATTTTAAAATGAAGTGAAATGATTGAAAATTTTGTTACAGATGAAAATACTTTTAAAATGCACACCACATGAAATGCAGAGGCATATCACATCTGTGTGGTGACAGAACGCGCCAGCATATTTAAATTTTGGAATCAGAGGATATCCACTAAATCGGAGGATCAACTAACATCAAAGTACTGGTTTGTTTTTGCTGATCCCAGTCATTGCCTAAATGCATAAACAGAAATGAACAAAGGGCCAGCACTGCCAAGGTTCCTCTCAGGTGGCCATTTCCTGATCCAATATCTCACATTTAGAGTTCCATACAAGTGCATAAAGATAATAGTAGCTTTTGCTGGCAGAATGGACACTAGGTGTTTAAAGGTTTTATCCTCCCTGAAGTTTTTGAAATAGAAAAGAAAACTTCCTTCTGTTTGACTCAAATTGGGTTTCCAGATGTCCAGGGTCAGAGGTGGGAAATAAAAGTATCGAGTTTTGGGCCCCTCTGACCAGACAGCGTGCCCTGACAGGAGAGTGCTTTCCCAGAGGGTGTCCTCTGTAGTTTTATTTTTCTGTTGCCTCTCCTGGTAAGAGGTCCACATCCCCTCTGCTTTACTGCACCATTTTAATTCCACCTGGAAAGTGGCCAGTGCCTCCGTCTTTACTCTTTAGCAATCACTGTACTGAGGACCCTTAAAATACCTACTATAAACACCTCCATACAGAAACCCTCCAATTTTCTCCATTATGGGTCTGTGCCAGGTTCTGTGTGGTACGTTCTGATGTTCTCACTCTCTGTCAGGATGAGAAGGTAGGAGGTAAACTCATAAAAATCAACTTGATCATTTTCTTTTTGTTCTAAGTAATCGTTGATCTTTAACAATTGCTTCGTGGTTTAAGAATAAATAATTTTGGTAGTCATATCTGTTGAGGCCATATTCTGAAATTAAAATTTTACTACAAAATATGGTTGGAAGAATTCTTTCAAAGTCCTGAAAGTTTATGTTAGTTCGAAACACCCTGTTATCAAAAGTAGCACCCATGACTTATTTCTTCTTCTTCCTTCTCCTCCTCCTCCTCCCCTCCTCCTCCTCCTTCTTCTTTTTCTCCTTCTTCTTCTTCTCTCTTTCTCCTTCTCCTTCTTCTCTTTCTCTTCCTTCTTCTAATTCTCCTTCTCCTCCTTCTCCTCCTCCTCCTCCTCTTCCTCCTTTTCTTCCTCCTCCTCCTCCTCTTCCTCCTTTTCCTCCTCCTCCTCCTCCTCCTCCTCCTCCTCCTCCTTCTTCTCCTTCTTCTTCTAATTCTCCTTCTCCTTCTTCTTCTTTTTTTTTTTTTTTTTTTTTTTGCTACTGGGGATTGAACCCAGGGGCACTCGGCCACTGAGCCACATCCCCAGCCCTATTTTGTATTTTAGTTAGAGACAGGGTCTCACTGAGTTGCTTAGGGCCTTGCTTTTGCTGAGACTGGCTTTGCACTCAGGTTCTTTTTGCCTGGTCTTCCCAAGCCACTGGGATCACAGGTGTGTGCCACCGTGTCTGGCTTGTTTTTTATTCTTAATTGTTTGTGAATTGTCTAGTAAACTGGTGGCTAGGCTGTAGTTTGGTAATTTCCCAGTATGCAGTGAGCACCTTTAGAGCAGTTGTGGGCCCAAAGCAGGGGCAAAGCCATTGATCTCTTCATGAACTTGGTTGAGTGTCTGCAGGCCTCTCCTCTCTACAGAGATGATGTCAGTGCTCTGGGTCTTCTGTGTGGGTTTAGAAGCTGCAGGATGCGACAGGAGACCCTGTGTAAAGCTGAATGTCCAGCCACACCTCGTGGCCCATGGGGAGGAAACCACGGAGAACTTTCTAATCACAAATATTCCACCAAAGTGGAAGCTGTGTCTTCATTCCAACATGAGCCTCAGAGGTCACGTGTTACTTTAAACACTCTGTGTCCCTCACAGCAATTTTGGGGGCCCTGGGGCAGCTCTCAGACCCGGAGCTCCCTCCCAGGTGCACAAATGCTTCACCTTCAGGGGGAGAGCTTCCCGGGTGTGTCTTTGTCATTGACACTCATTGATCAGACCTCTGACAAGGTCTGCTGCTATCTTTCCAGATCTGTTTAACCATGAATGACTGTCCCTGCTCTGGGAGTTCACTGGACTCATGGAGAATGTCTGAGAAACCAGAGGTGGTAAAGTTTCCTTTCCTATAAGTACACAAATCAATAACAAACTCTGCCACCAGTTATCAATAACTATTGAGTTCTGTACAACTTTGGAACTATGTTTGGTTGCTTTGGATAATATATCAAACCAATCAAATACAAAGAAATATTGTGAAACCGGTCAACTTTAGTACTGTTGAAAGTAGTGACAAAGGGAGGAGAGTCTTGACATTGAATCTCATGGCCGTTCCAAGTTGGCCACAATTTGGTAACTTTACTTGTCTATGTTACTATTTTCTTACTTGTAAATACCTCAAAGTTTCTTCCTCAAGAATAAAAGATGTGAGAGAGATATATATATAAAGCACTAAGAATGGGGCCCGACCTATCATGATTTTTATTAATTGGGATGTGAGCTTCAACAGGGAGAGATTTTCCGTTTCACTTGTTCACTAATGTATTCCAAATACCAGGAGAGTGATTATACACAACAGAGGCTCAGAAAATATTTTCAAGTAAACAAAGAAATGAAAACAACACTTAAAGAATTAGTTACACTCAAATGACAGAAATATGACCATTAATTTATGCTCATAAAGAGTATCAGAGGCAAAAAGAAATAAGGTCCCACTCAAATGCAAAAAAAGTATGAAGAGAAAAGAAGAACTGAATTTGCTTATTGTTAAAAACAACATATAAATTTTAGATTTGTAATATTTCGAAGAGACACATCTAAGGGGAAAAAAGTCACACAGCCCTCTAAGATGAGAAAAATGGTGGTAAAATATACTAGTAACTCCAATTAAAATAAAAGTGTTTTAACAGGATTACTTACTAGACAAAACAGAATTGAAGGGGAAAACTGTTAGTAGGGACCAAAGGACCATTTTAAACTCATAAATAAAGCAATTTGAAAGAAAACATAATAAACAGAAACTTTTAAGTACCTAGCAACTTATATTTAAATCCATACAACAAAATACAATGAATTTTAAATGTGATTTAATTAAATCCAGATCATTGGCAAATTTTAAGACACTTTTCAGAAATTTATAATATCGTGTATTACAAGTTAGAAAATAATTACCATAATTTGAACAACATAGTTAAGTTTGATATATATCTTATGATCCTCCACCCCACACATAGAAACTCTATCTCTTGTCAAGCACACATGGAACATTTCAAAAAACTGAACACAAATTAGGTCACATGGGAATCTCACAAAAATACCAAAAATAACTACTACATAAGCTACATTAATTGACTGCGAAATGTGAAAATGAAACCACAGTCAAATCCTCCATTTCCTTAATACTTGAAACACAAGGCTCTCCTAAACTAATTAAATATAATCATATTCACACATAGAAGCCAGGAAAGGAAAAATACAAATTCCCCAGTGACATTCAAAGGAACCAAAAGGAAAAGGAGCAAAAAATAATTTTAAAACAATAATAAATAATCAGAAAAGTAGAGTCCTTGAGAAGAATAATACAATATTAAAAAAATAGGCAAGATCCATCATGGAAATAACATGAAAGACACCTGTAAAGAATTTTGGAAACACAAATGGGGTAAAACTCTAAATGGAATGGAGATTATTGTTAAAGCCATAAAATTATAATGAATTGATGACTAAAAATTGAAAAATTGAATATATTTGACTATTTCATAACCATATATATTTAAAATTGAATCAAGAAGATATGGAAAAGCCAGAGTCTCTCAATTACCATCCAATAATTGAATTAGTAGCTATACTTTGTCCCAAAGCAATGTAGCATGGTTATACGTGTTTTGTCAATAAGCTTTATCATATCTTAGAACAGAGATTACAAATCCTATCTAATAGAAAGTATAAGAGAAAATGTGTAAAATATAGGAAGGCCATTTATTCAATGCCTGAAAATGCTTTCCTCTCAAATGGTTAGAACTTCAAAGTTTTAGGGGTGAAAACAGGACTCAGAATATTCTGGAAAAAACCACCTCACCTCAAATAGAGCATTAATCTCCAGTATATATAAAGAACTCAAAAGACTTAATACCATAAAAACACATAATCCAATCAGGGAACTGAATAGATATTTCGCAGAAGTAGAAACATAAATACTCAACAAATATATGAAAATGTTCAACATCACTAGCAGTTAGAGAAATGTAAATGAAAACTACACGTAGATTTCATCTCACTCCAGTCAGAATGGCACTATCAAGAATACAAGTAACAATAAATATTGGTGAGGATGTGGAGACAAAGTTCACTCATACATTGCTGGTGGGACTGCAAATTGGTATATCCAGTCTGGAAAGCATTCTGGAGATTCCTGAGAAAACTTGGAATGGATCCACCATTTGACCCAGCTATCCCACTCCTCGGTTTATACCCAAAGGACTTAAAATCAGCACACTACAGTGACACAGTCACATCAATGTCTATAGCAACTCAATTCACAATAGCTAAGTTATGGAACCAACCTAGGTGCCCTTCAACAGATGAATGGATTAAAAAAAGTGGTACATATGCACAATAAAATATTATTCAGCCATAAAAAGAATGAAATTATGGCATTTGCTGGTAAATTGATGGAATTAGAGGTTATCATGTTAAGTGAAATAAGACAATCACAAAAAAATCAAGGCCGGATGTTCTCTCTGATATGCGGATGCTGACTCACAATAGGTTGTGGGGAGGGAGGAGTGGAGGTTCATCAGATTGGACAGCTGGGAATGGGGAAAAGGGCAGGAGGATGGGAATGGGAAAGACAGTAGAATGAATAGGACACAACTTTCCTCTGTTCATACCTGAATACACGACCAGTGTAAATCCACATCATGTACACCCACAGGAATGGGAAGTTATACTCCATGTATGTATATCAAAATACATTCTATTGTCATGTATAACTAAAAAGAATATATAAATAAATAGATAAGAAAGAGTATTCTTGTAAGAGACTCTCCATGTCCACATCCGTTGTGGTTCTTGAAATAAGTGCCGGCATGGACTCTGGCAATGCAGCTCAAATCTGGGCACTAGCTCTTTCAACTCCTCATCCCCCTCTTTCAGCATGAAAAGCCTCAGCCTTTCCACTGCATGGAAGGTGGCTAACTCCAAGTCATCTCTGGCTTTGTGCTGTGACTTCTGTCTTAACCATACACAATCTCCTCAGATGTGATAGAGAAAATAGATGTCACCAGAATTAATTATCTCGGGAAGTCCCACCCTTTAACTTCCAATAGTACCAAAATACCAAAAAACACCTTCTCTGTCACTCATTTCCTCAAAGACCAATTCATGTTCAGGTTCATTGCATGATAGCATCCCTTATGCTGTGTCTGTATCTTTAATGTCTCTCCTGCTTCTGAGTCTGTTCTCACCATCCATCAGACACCAAAAATAAAATCAAGAGGAAACATTGCCATTTGTTTTCTACTGCTTCGTGATAAATTACCACAAACTCAGCAGTGTAAAACTCAGTGTTACCATTGGAGTTATTCAGGAGACTTGTGTGTCATGACTGGATTCTCTGCCCAATGTCTTACATAAGGGTAATCAAGTTGATGGCCAGGGCTGCCATCTCCTCTGAGGCTCTGGCCGTTCTTTCAGGTTTATACAGGCTGCCAGCAACAGTGAGTACTTCCAGGTTGTAGGGCTGATGTCCCAGTTGGCTGATAATGGGGTCTATTCTTAATGGCTGCCTCCAGTTCCTGGCCATGAAACTTCCCCATAGAAGTTCACAGCATGGATGTTGGATTTCTTCCAGGTCAGTTGGAACTCATCTCCCTACTTCCTCTTCTGAACCTAGCTGAAGAAACTATGTTTTTGAAAGTCCTATATGGGGTTAGTTCAGACCCACCCAATATAATCCCTCTTTTTACCATAAGGTCTCCTGTACCATAATCATGGGGATCATGGGTCATTGTATGGATGGGTTGTATTCACATTCATGACACCCAGATCAAATCGAAACAAAACAAGCAAAACAAAATAAAACAGAACAGCCTTCCTCTACCTTTCGTATCTCCCTTTACTACTACACTTTGAGCTAATACATTTATTGTTTCTATTCTTTCCCAACTTTCATTGCAAAATATATTTTCCTTAAAAACTATTCTATATCCTACTCTATTGATAATTAGACATCTCCATTCAGAATATCTTTGAAAACATCATGTCCAAATAGGAATTCATCATCTCTTCCCCCTTTCAATTTTCTCCTTTTCCTAATATAACTAATAGGTCCACTACCTTTTCTTCCGAAGTAGAATCCTAAAAATTGTATTTGATAATTTGTCTTCCTTATATCCCAAGTTAAGTAGTTACTGAGTCCTGTCGATCTCGGAAATGTTAAATATTTTGTTTGTTCCAAACCAACCAGCCATTATTTCTTTCACCTTCTTTTTAGCATACAGGGTAACTTCCTCTCTGCTTATTCTGCCATCTGAAGTTCATCTTCCAAACTGTCTATATTCCAAACAGTTGTTCCTCATTATCTTCCTAAAATGGAAATGTCCAAGGCGTGCCTTGAGGTCCCTTTAAAAATCCAAACTCCACAATACAGATCTATCATCTTGTACAATTAATAAAGGACAGGCAGTCACACCATTCTTTGAAATCTGACTCAAACAGTCCTTAAAATTGCACTATTAAAAATTTTCCAAATTCTTCTGATGTGCTTATTTTGTACAATTTTTTTTTATTTTTTATTTTTTGAAATTTTTGAAATTTCAGTGAGGTTGAACCGAATTGATTAAAAATGACTATTGATTGTTTTAGTCAGCTTTTGAATTGCTGTGACCAAGACACCTTTCAAGAGCAACTTACAAGAGGAAAAGTTTATTTGAGACTCACAGTTTTAGAGGTCTTGGTCCAAGGTTGGCCAGCTCCACTGCCCTAGGCCCAAGATGAGGCAGCACTTCATGGCTAAAGGGTGTGGCAGAGGACAGCAGCTTATCTCATGGTGACTACAAAGCAGGGAGAGAGCTCCACTCACAAGGGACAAAATACAAAGCCCAAAGGCACACCTCCAGTGATCTACATCCTTTAGTCACATCCTGCCTGCCTGCAGCTACTACCAAGTTTATCTGTATGAGTGGATTAATCCCCTAATGAAGTTACAGTTCTCATTATCATTCACCTCTGAACAGTTTTGCCTTAGCTCAACACATGAGTTATTGGGGAACATCTCATATGTAAACCCTAAGACTACTACAGCCTTGTAACCCAAATCTAGTACTGACTCCCTCTTCACGCAAATATGTAATCTGAGAAAACAGCATTGATTGGAATTACCCTTTAGTATTTCGGTTAAACATAGACCAAAAATAAATCCCCCCTTTTTATTTTCCCCCCAAACTTCTATCCAAACACCCTTAAACCATATTTTGGCTCGAGTTTTTCTTTTACATTATTTTGCCCAATTGGACAGAGTTGCTGCTCCATTACTGTTCCACAGCCTCCTCCTCTTCATACGCCCCTACTCCATCCAGATTCTTCTCTAAGGATAGCATCATCTCACTCAGGATGCTGAGGTTGCTCTGGGAGAGGCAGTGATCCATGTGCAGGGACACAAGTGTCTGTCTTAAGGCAGGATGGTGGCTCACTGGGGACAATTTCTGGAGTGAAGAAAGGAGATGAAAAGATGCTGCCATACCTGCTGGAACTCAGTCCCACCAGGCAGTTCCCAAACCAAAGCAGGCTTCTTCACCCTCATCAATTTTCTCTTTTGGAGGTAGCCATTGTATTTTAAAATCATGAAATGTTTGGAGTTTGGGGATTTTAAAATTATCAAAAGGTTAATCCAACCTTGTTTGTGTACGGCTACAGTATTTGGGGTACTTTGGCATTTACAGTGTAGAAGTATTTTCTCCATAAGGGAGCTCTGGTAGAATCAAGTACAAAACATAGCTGAATAATATTTTTTAAATCTTCAAGATACCAGAAGGCTTAAAATGGGTTTGTAACTCCCCTCTTTGCTTTCAATGTACTGCAGCGATTTTACACATATTTGTTTCTGGTAATTTTGGTATCACTGAACTGAAGATTGCATGGTGAAAAGCTTTAATACTCTTGAATAAAAATAACAGTTTGGGAAAAACCTCTTTTTTTCCTCTCACTTTCTCTACACACTAAATGTAAGACTTTAACCTCACCTGTTGCAAGCATCACTAAATAGAAGTTTCCATATTTGCTTCTGGAAGAAAAATGCAAGATGATCTAAAATAGTTTAAGAGTATTCAGTTCTTCAAACTGTTCCTGACTTGACACATTTGAAGCTTCAAGGCATGGTGATTTAGTCCGTAAAACAAACTGTGGGTTTTGCACAATGACTGCAAGTCCCTTTGCTGGTCCATGATTTCCCTTCAATTCTGGCTGTCTTACCTCCATTTGGGGTCTGGATAAACTTTTCCCATTTTTAGCCTTCAGTCATTTCAGTATGATATCATATTTCTCAAGAGGCAACTAAAATATGTTCTTTAAAACTCATCAACATATTGACACTGATAAATGATGTGTAAAAGAATTGTCTTTTGAAAAGCGGAGGGGGGGGGGCGGGGGACAGCTATCGTCCTACAGAAACTCAGCTCCGATTTTGAACTATCTGAAACAATCTTCTAAATAGAAAACTCTGAAGGGGAATGAAGAAGTTCATATGTTTGGGAGAGGCTTTTTTCCTAATATTCGAAAATATATTTTACTATATAAGGTACTGTAGTCTATATCAATTTCTTAGGTCTAAATTAAACTTTCTTTGCAGCATCATTAAAAGTGTGTTGCAAGCCTTTGCTTATGTAAGATACTAAAACTAGGCTAAGTTGGGAAGATAGTTTCTGGACTTGTCAAATTGGTGATTCAATAAAAATTTCTTATGTGGATATAAATATATAAAATTTATTCAGCACACACCATGTGTCAGGTACTTTCTTTATATTCAATAACTTATAGTTACACTATTGTACAAAAAAAGCCTCATTTTTTTAGAGAAGGAAAAAAGACGCACAGAGAAGTTAATCTATCACCTAAAATCACATAGTTAGCAAGGGAAACATTTAGAATTCAAACTCACAGCTCATGTTCTTAACTATTATGGTATACAGCCTTTGAAGAATCAATTTGACTTCTTAAAATTCTGTTTGATATTTTTATCTATTAGCTTTCAAACATCACTCAATATTAGTGTCTGTGGAGAAACAGAAACTGGCATCAAGAAACCAGAAAAAAAATAGGTATAAGCATATGCTTCTTCCTAGTTGAGAATATTTGAAAGTCTGGGGAGAAAGTCTATATTAGTATTTTATAACCAAGAACTTCTAAAATCATATTAATAAATGCAATTATTTTAACTTGACAGTGACTTTCTCCCAGATTGCCACCTATTTTAAATATACCCTTTGTATTTAGCTTATACTCAATGTATTATATCCCTCCAATCAGGGAGGCTTCTGATCTTTCTAAAATGAGCTATTATTTCACTTCTTTAAGAATAATTTTTAATTTATGTTATTTTCCCATTATTCTGTGAATAATGACAACATCAAACTCTTGTGGAATATTAATAGAATAAAAATAAACCTGAGCTGCTAGCCAGACAAAAGACTTCTATAAATTAGTCACTATCATGCAAAGAAGATCAGAAGGCAATATTTCCAAGAACAAAAATTGCCCTCTTTTCTATAGTGTGACTTGGATTCTGAGCTCTAAAAACAGACATAGAGGGTATTTTAAAGAGGAGGAAATGTGGTAAAGCTGTTGGGGGTGAATACCAAACTGGACCAATAACTGACCTCTCATTTATAAGACTTAAAAAGACTCTCTTAAAAAGATCTCTGTAGGTTTTACTCAAATTCATTACTCAAATTTCTGTGGGTGTGAGGATTGAACTCTACTATTCTATGACTATAATATACTTTGCATAATTTTAGGTTGTGGTCATCACCATGGGCAATGGGGAATCATATCTAAGAAAGCAGACAGATATAAAGATAACTAACAGGAATTAGATAACTAATTCTGGATTATCAAGAATTATTCTTAGCAGGCAAGAGATATCTCCAAGATATTTTATTATTTCTCTTCAGGTTGAACAATCCATTTACTCTTCTGATCTCCATTTATCCCAACTCCATACCATTCTAGAACTGAAAAATTAGGAGTTATCAAGTATATTTTTATGTATCCTTCAAGAAATCATTCAAATGTTTAATATTGGACTTAGGATAATACTCAAATATTTTTTCACAAAATTCCTACCTAGATAAAAGTTACAGCTAAGAAACATTTTTTTAGCATTTCTAATCAACTGTTCTGTTGAAGCAACTAGAAAATGAATAATTATAACTAAAGTGTCTCAAATAACCTCCTCTTTCTCCTCTTACTTCCTACTCTTTGAAATTACTGTGGTGAATCCATTGTCCTAAAGTATTTTCTTTATTCTGAGAAACATTAAGAATCAATGAAATGTCCCAAAGCTTTCGTACACCTGGGTTTCCCACGAGGCCTTATCTTTGCTTGTAGCTCCACACATTATCCTGTGGTGTGTAATGATTCCGAATTAGTTTTTGACAACTGATGAAGGATTGCAACATACCCTGAATCTAACCATTCCTAAGAATACTCAGAATAGCTTTCACTGTTTTCTTTTTCCTGAATTTTCCTTTGCCCCCTCTGTGTAAAAGTAAGAATATCGAAAATTTGTTGTGATCCTTTTCCTTGAGTCTGAAGCAAGTAATTTCAAAATGGTCTTTTAAAACCGTGCTAGTGTTGTGATCTTTTACTCTGGAACAACTTCACGTGGGCATTCAGCCAATGGCTCCTACCCTAATGAGTCTGCCTGCAAGGGTCTATGTTCACCAGATGGGGATGTTGCATCAGGAAAGAGCACTTCTTTGGAGGAAAACAAGATTTTCCCACAACTAAAGAAGTGCAAGGGCACACAGCCATCTGTGTTTTAAGACTTGGGTGTGAAATAAGAGAAAAAGATATTCTGAGAGCATTAATTATGGAATTAATTTAGATGATTTACATTAGTTTGATATTTGCAAATCGGACTTGTTTTGTTTTTTTCTTTGTATCTTGCTAACAAAAGGATTTTGCTATCAGCTGCCCTTTTCCTATGCATACAAATCATTTATAAGCATCTAAATGGATGATATTTTAATAAGAAAGGTTTGATGCTATGGATTTGTTTTATGAAAGTTTCTTAAGATGGTAATTAAGTATTATTTGATGTCTTTTTAGTTTTATATTTATATTTATATTCCATTTTATATTTCATTGTTCTTAGAGAAGATGATATATTCCTAAGATGTCCATGTAGACAATTATTTAGTTATTAGTAATCACTATATGCTTTTTTCATATTATATTTTAACAACTCCTGTCACCTTTTTAATAGAAATGGATGTGGTTTGCAAAATGTCTTATTCATACGTCATCAACATATCAAATCATATGTTGATTAAATTGTACACATGTTTTTTGTGTGTGTATCTCTAAGGTGAACGTTGAGAATTTAGAGCTGAAAAGAACAAGTTTGGAGAACAACTTCAGTTTAACAAATATGTTGAGGTAGCTCAAAAAATGCCATGATTTAACATTTTAAATATGAAAACAGTGTGACTTCAATGTGCCCATATAAATTATAAATGTTCATTATTGAGCATTCTTCATAACAAGGAGAAAACAACATGCACATGTATTGATGGATAAGGGACTTATAAAATGGGCAGGACTAAATTAAAATAATAATTTCACTACTCTGAACTAACAAAATTTACATTGAATACTATAGGGTATCAACTTCAAGGAATGTCCTTGACATGGTTAAAATCTAAAAATTCAATAATATGTATTTTGTCATTCTGATTTTTAAAAAAATTTTTAATCTCCAACCAAAAAAGAAATACTTGACACACAAATATACACATAAAAGTGAAAATTTTTACCTGAACTCTCTACTCTGTTTTGAATAAGTAATACTTAGTTCACTTAAAACTTTTTATTAGGCATATATATAAGCTATAAATATGATAAATTCATCACTTTAAATTAAGGAACTAAAGAAACTCTTTGCATCAGCCTATAATGCATTGTGTTTCCAGTTGCTCTGCCACACCTACACAGTTAGCATGGATGGATCTGGGACACAAAAGTAATAGCAACGAAGACAACAGAAAAAATGCAACCATAAGAAGACGAAGGAAAAATTCATCTGAAGTATCTCTAAGTGTAAGAAGGCAGATCTGCTTCCCATCTGGAGCGGTTACTTCCAGGAATTTCAAAAGAGCTGCTCTACCAGCTTCTAAAACCTCATCCACAATGGGGTCACACATTGTCCCTCTGGCTCTTTTCCCCTGTATAACTCCCACTTATCCAACTGTGTGGCCTGAAAAATTGTTGTCAACTGTCCATCACAAAATTTGCAATGAGCATTCAGAGGAAAACATCTTTGTGTGACTCCCACTTGATTTAAAACATTAAATTAAGTATTTCTTGGAAATTTTCAGGCTAAAAATATATATTTTCAGTGCAATGAGCTAGAAACTACCTACTGTGCTCATGGACTAGGGTTTTCAGTTGTGTGATAGTCATATGCCTGAAGCAACCCCAACCAATGATACAGAAGGAAGAAATACAGAAGACAGTTTTCTGAAAACCTTATCAGAGCTCCATCTCTTCCATTTAAGAAAAGCCACTTTCTTATTGTTCCTATCCTCTAAGAAATTATAGGTAATCATATTTATGCAAATCAAAACATGCTATACATGCATACTTCTTAAAAAAAATCTTGTAGAAAATCCTGTGTCATTAATTAATCATCCATAGTACATCTGACTGCTAATCTTGAATTTCAAAATCTACTGTTTTCTTAGAGTGAACGTTATTTATATTGCTATTTGTTCAAACAAGCTATGAAATAAGCCATATAACCACATCTACATGAAGATTGATAACACAGTTACAGAATAACAATAATCTTGACAAAATCTGCAGGAAACATGAATGCTGTCTTTGAATCCAGATGGAAAAAATCAAATTCTAGCATTTTTGTGTCAGTAATAACTAAGATTTTTAAAAGAATATTTTATCTTACTCAAAATCTGCCAAATCTCTTTTCTTGGCTATGTTTAAAATCAATTTCATTTTGGGGGGCATAGAAATAATAAAACAATCTAAAACAAGGGATACTTGAATTAATTTTGATTCCTGGAATCTGAATCCTGCTTCCTTGTGACATGCTTATCCATGTCTCTCCTGTTCACGGTTGAAATCATGCAGTATAAATGAACTCGGAGAAATAGAGACGTGTGGTGCAAAGGTGAAGCAGAGGGTCCCTTTAGGATCTTGTTATGAGGAGACTATAAAACCAGGTCATGTCCAGGTCCAGAACTGTGTGTGTTTGAATATGATGTTGATACCACTTTCCTGGATGCCCTTACGAGTACTGTAGGATGTGACTCAGTGGCCAATGCTTGCTTACTTGTAACAAGCCAGCTAGCTCCTTCTTGGGTTGCAAAAAAAGTCCAGACATTTCTGCCATGTCATAGTTATTTAACAATTTTAGAAAGAACTTTAATATTCATATTTCACATATCAAATATGAACTTTATGTAAAAGTTCTGATTGCTAAAATTCAGGAATGCACTTTTGAATTGATTGGACGAAATGTTGACCAGTTAGAGAAAATATTATCATGTATGAATAAGAGAAAATACCATATAACATAAACTCTGATTCCTCATCTTTATTCAAGTTTTAATTTTTATCATCCTGGTTAGCAACATACTAGGATATTAATAATAAATATATCTGACCATAAACTCTGCTATTGCAATGACCAAAATGTTGTCTGACATTTAAAAGGGAAAAAGAAAAGAATCAGTAAATGAGATAACTTGTTTCCTATTTTCACAGATACTGTAAAATCAAGTTGTTTATTAAAATGAAAGATTATAATTAATTGAGGATAGAATTATTAACTAGAATTCATTATAATCTATTTTCTCCCAAACAATGGCTTGTCATAGTGATTGGATTTGAGATATCTTGCATTTTACATCAGAAATCTGATCTCTAATAATAATATCTACTGATATCTTTTATAAATACATGCCGTCTCATTTAAAGCTAAAACATTTTTATCCCTACTTATGTATATGATAAATGTGCATTTTTTCTAGTTTATTGTTGATAGTTATTATTGATATGTATCTTTAATTGATTTTTAGTCAAAATGCAGCCATATAGTTATAATAGCATAAAGGTACAGCTACTTCTAAGAGATTTAAATGGTGGCTGACTATTGAGTTGGGCTTTAGAGGAAATATACTAAACAATTAAGAGAGACTTTGAAGTAATGTTAAGTAAAGTGGTGTGGAATCATCAACCATGCTTTTTGGAATGTTTGTTATGAATATAATGGTAGGTTCATGTTGAATGACACCTTGTGTGTTTATAAGTATTGTAATATAGGCTTTCAAGACATTCATTGGTCTTTGGAAATGTCAGTTAACCATGATGTGGTTTGACAAGCAACAAGATATTATTTGAGCATCATCCGTGATCTGTGGTTTAGCACAGTGGTCCCCAGTGTTCTCCAGTACCATCACGGGAGCGTTTTCTAGAAATGAAAACTCCTGGAACCATCCAGACCTGCTGATTTAGAAACACTGAGGGTGGGCCCAGAAGTCTGTACATGTTTTAAGAAGTCCTCTAGGAGATTCTGGTACATGTTAAAGGTTGAGAACCAGGGGGTACATTGTTTTTCTAGTTTTAGATTTTATAAAAATTACTTGAAGGACTTATTTAAAATGTTCAAGGCAATGTAATCCCTCAAAGTCCAAGAAGAATTTTCTATATACATTAATAATCTAATTCTAAAATTTATGCAAAAATTCAGAAGGCCAGTAACAAGTGAGGCAAAGTTTCAAGAATCCATAAGCAACGCTGGAGAGTTTACTGTAAAGAAATGAAGACTTACTAAAACTAGAGTGATCAAGCTAGTTAGAGGGGCCAAGGACAGACAAATGGAACAGAAGAGGGAGACCAGAAACAGACCTCCCAGCGTGGGGTCACCAAATTTATAGCAAAGTCGACACAAATATGGCAGCAAAAGTATGTCCTTTCCAATAAATTGTGCTGGGAAAAATGAATCTTTACCCTTACTTCATCTTAGGCACCAAATCAATTCCAGATGGACTGTAAATCCAAACACAAAAAACTAAAACAATAAGCTTTGCAGTGAAAACAGGAAAATATCTTTCTGAATTTGATATAGGCAGTGATCTTGTCAATGAAACACAAAAAATAATGACTACATAAGAAAAATATCTGCCTCTATTAAAACAAAGTATTTGTATTCACAAAAACATACTAAAAAGAAAGTGAAAAGGCAAATCACAGCATGACAGAAGAAATCTATGGTGCATCTACCAGACAAAAGCTTGAATCCAATTGCATCCAATGGCTTAAGAACTTCTTAAATCCAAGCAGTCAATAACCCCATAGGAAAATGGGCAAGAGACTCATGGGCACTTTACCAAAGTGGATGTTCAGTTGGATAATTAATATATGAAAGAGAAGGTGCTCAAATTTCTTAGTAGGAGAATGCAAATTAATACTACAGTGTGACCATTGGACACCCACTGGAACAGAGTCAAAATGAAAACAGAAAATATCAAGTTTTGCCAAGGATGTGGAATGGCTGAACTCTAACTGCTGTCAGCTCTACTCCTGGGTACATACCCAAGGCATGCACAGACCCAAATGCAAAAATTACACTCTGGAATTTTCTTATCCACATTATTTTAATATCACCAAAGTAAAAATGACCCATCAGCAGTATTCTAGATAAATAGATTGTGAGAGTCATTCACTGTAATAGTATATCTTAGTAAGAATGAAAAACAGCTAAATTTTACACAAAGCAAGGCTTAATCTCACAAAGATAATGCAGAATTTTAAAAAGTGAGCAATTTGTGATTCCATTCATAAAAAATTCAAAGAGGGTAAAACGACTGTATGGGTAAAGCAGTTGTTGGTGGGGAGTGAATAGAGAGGGTGAGCGAGGAAGGGCTTCCCTGAAATTTGTTAGTGTTCGCTTTTGATCTGGGTTATTGGGGTGTGTCCAGTTTGTAGAATTTAATCAGCTATAATAACAATAATAATAACAACAACAACAGATGCAGTTTTTTATCTGAGGATTATACTTCAATTAAAAAAAAAATCCTATTTGGGTGCAGTGGACCCACCTGTAATCCCAGCAGGTCCAGGGGCTGAGCAGGAGGATCCCAAAGTGGAGGCCAGCCTGGGCAGTGTGGCAAGACCCTAGCTCAAAGAATTGAAAATTTTTAAAAAAGGATGAGCATGTATCTCACGGGGTAGTACCTCTGGGTTCAGTCCCAGTTTAAAAAAAAAAAATCTTAAAAAATTTCACAGGGAATAGGAAAAGCTCCATTTAAAAACACCCATTAGTGGAGAACATGATGCTGAGTGAAAATAAGACAGCCTCGGAAAGCTAAGCGTCTCTCATGTGCTGAGCATAGTGGGGGGCAGGTGGGAGATCCCATGAAAATAGAGGAGAGATCGGTAGAGTAAAGACATGTGTGGTGTGGAATAAAATGGACCAAATTATGTCATGTGCATGTGTGGACATACCACAGTGAATTTCACCTTTATGTATACCTATAAAGCACCAACTTGTAAAAGAGAACTATAAATAAATGGAAGGAAGACCTGTCAGATTGAAGAAGGGACCAAGGGAAGGGAGGAGGAAAGGGACAGAGGACGTACTGCGGAATGAAGTGGAGCAAATTATATTCCATGCATATGCGATGATGTCAAAATGAACCCGGATATTATTGGTAAGTGTAATGCATTAATAAAAACTTTTTTAAAATACCAGTTACAATACACTATATGAGTAAGATGAAGCTAGGTTACAAAAACCGTAAACGAGTGAATGAGTCTCTTGCTTTAGGCTAAACAGGGAAGGTATAGAGTGGTTCAAGACAGAAGCAGGAGGATAGGGAGAGGCAGGGAAATTCCAAGGTCAGAGCTGAAGGTGCAGCTGGCAGGATCTGGTGACGGATTGAAGGTGAGGAGAGCCAAGTGCTGGAGCAGGTAGGACACAATTACCCTGCAGGAAACCCCTGTGGTGGAGTTGGAAGCACCACACAGTCAGAAGATCCCTCCCGGAGCTGTGTGGGAGAGGAGGAGGAGGGCTTCAGAGGAGGCAGAGCTGGAGTTGAGTCAGGGGCTTCCAGGTGAGCATTCCCCATGCTGGTGATTGGTCCATTTTGACTGACTTTCCTTGCTAAATTTCTCCTTCTTCTCTGATGGTCCTTATTGGTCTCACCTGCTGTTTCCTTTAGAATTCCCAGGACTTCATTCTAAGTCCCCTTTCTTCCCTATTGATGTGATCATCCAGGTTCATCTTTTCCAATACTCCCCAAGCTGGTTTCTCCAGTTCAGAACTCTCTCCAAAACCAGATTTGTGAGCACAGTTGTATACTAGACATCTCCATTTGGGTTTAACGGTCATCTCAGATTAAACATATTTGAAACTGAGCATCCGAGGATCTGGTTCTTCTTCCCAGACTTCCTTCCTGCAACTTTTCCCATTTGGTCATCTACAATCTATGCCAGAAACCTTGCAGTATTGTCACCTTCTCTCTTTCCTTCAACTCCACATCCCATCTTTCAGCTCTGCCTTTAAAATACGTTCTGAAATCCCACTGCTTCTCATCATCTTGACTGCTATAACCATATATTTTCAATACCACTTACCACCTTATTGGAGTTCTTCCTCAAGCATCTCTTAAATCCTCTTCCACTTACTTCACTCTTCCTACTTGTATCTATTCTTAATTTTCACCATAGATGAGTGATTCAAATATCCTTACATTCAGCCAATTTCTTCTCCAGATTCAAATGTCTTTACATGAAGACATGTTACTAAATGTATTAAGTCACTTAGGAGAACTTACATAAAACACATGAAAATGTCCTCATGAGAAGAAATCTGAAATCAGATGCCACATACTTTAAATAGTGCCTTCTTTTTTTTCTGGATCCTGCATTACTTACATATATCTGTGTCTCCAATGAAAAACAACCAAAATCAAACTCATTGTTCTGTCCCCAAACCTAATTCCTTTCCAATCTCTCCTTTGCCACTGAATGGACAAACCAACCGTGCTGATATGTGGCCATCATTCTCAAACCTTCCCTCTTTCTCACCCATTCTTCCTGCAGCTATTCCAGGTTCACACCTACAGTGTCCCTCAGGTCTTCACATTGCATCCCTCGCTATCCTGGCCACCCCCAAGTCTAGGCGACCATCATCTCTTCACCATCATCGATGGCTCCTAACTAGTTTTGTCTCAAACGTGCTTGTCCCTTCCCCCTCTCAATTTATTCTTCACATTCAAGCAAAAATAATCTATTCAATAGGAAAATCCGATCCTATCAGACACAGCTTTAAGTCCCTCAAAGGCTTCTTATTGATTATAGGATTAAGACCAAAGTCCTTGACGAGGTCAGCATCATGAGGCCCTCTATGGCTAGCACTTCTCCTTCTGCATAAAAGTGTCTCTTCCTTTGTGTCCCCATCACAGGCGGCTGCACCAGCTTCTCCATCTGCCTGACCTGCTTCTCTGATGCCACCATCCAACCCCAGGCTCTCCCAATTAATGACTACTCATCTGCTAGATCTCAGCCCACCTGCCAGTTCCTCAAAGAAGCCTACTTGATTCTTCAGGACACACAAGGTCCTTTGTGCATCTTTCCTTTAAAGCCTTTATCACAGTGCAATTTACATTTTTTCTGTTCAATTATGGGTGAAGGCTTGTGTCCCTCCCTGGACTGTAGTCTCCACAAGGACAGGGGCCATCTGTGCACAACAATGTGCCCCAGAAACCCAGAATGGAACCTAGAACATTTTCAAGCTCAGTAAGTATTTGAGGAATGAAAGATCCAATGGAGAAAGCGGACTCCATGATGCCTGTCAGCAAGAAGCAAAGGGACCAGCTCCCCAGGCCGGTGCCTATCAGGCTGCGGAAGGAAGAAAAAACAAGGAAGAGAAAAAAGGGATCAAACAGTAAATAAATCTGGTCTAATCAAAGTCAAAGGAGTCTAAATTCAACCTCTTTTGACTTTGCCTAGGACCCCTTTGGTATTCCATTTAGGGGAAGTCCCACCTCTCCTGGCGTTTAAAAAGCTCTTCAGTTGAGTTCTGCTACTTAAAATACCAAGTCATCAGCTCAGAATAATTTTGATTCAGATTGAACAGTGAAGTCATAGATTTTAATCATTTTTTAACCCTTACACCATCATCTGATTTGCATGATCACTGCATCTAACAGACTTCAGCATCATGCATCTGGGAAGGCGGGGACCTGCAGGAGCTGATTCCGAGACTTTCTCACGAGTCCGGGACACTTGTTTGCCCAACGCCCAGTGTTGATAACAGCTTAATAGACCAGGCGGCTCCTCAGACGCCTGCACAGGCGGGATGGATTAAGATCCGCTTTGGGGGTGCCGAGGGTTTTTTCTTTTTTGAAATGTGAGATCTAAAATAATTTGGTCTCTAGCCTCTCGCCCCTGTTCTCACTCCACACTTGCTGTTTTATATATGATTATTGAGTTGACCCGAAAGGCTTTTTCGTTGGGAGGCTGCAAGGTCAGTGTCCCTGCCACCTCCCAATCTCCGCCTGTACCTACCTCAGACGTGTCTTTGTACTATCCCTGCTGGACACTGCACCTTTCCGTAATTATAAATGTCTGTTTTCAGTCACTTCAAAGGTTTCCCAGCGCTGGGAGTCCTCCTTCAAAGCCTCCGCATTGCTGAGGAACTTCTGTCATTGACAGGAGGTCCCGCTTTGAAGTTTTTCATGCCATTTATTGATTTCCCCCTTTAAAGATGTTCAGATTAGAAAATGCTTCACCCCCTTTGAAAATGTGCATATTTTCATGACGCTGAAGGGTTAAGCCTTTGAAGATATTTACATTTTATAGCAATGTCCCTATATGAAGAAGTTTGACATCAGATATGCCACATTCTTTGTGGTGCTTTCCTTTTCTCTGCTGGATCCCTTCAACATCAAGATACTCTCAATTTAGTGTGTTGTTGGGTTTTGCACTATGCTTTTGTTCCTTTCGATGCAACGCCAAGAGAATTTGATAAACATCCTATAAGAGTTTAAATAATTTGGAAATAACCTTTACCTTAGTTATGAATGTGTCTGCTTAACATCTGGAGACTTAACATTTAGGAGTGTTTACAAAGTTTCCTCTCTTTCATGATGGTCTGGATGTTATAACTAACCACCAACAACATAACAAAGGTTAGCTTTGGAAAAATGCTCTATGTTATAAAATGTCTATTTCATGGAGATTTACCTTTGCAGATATATGCATATGTCTCAGTTTTCTGATCTCTTAGAAAGGATAGTAGGAATGCTAGGCGGATGGAAGTAAAATAATTTGTACTGAAGTTTAGTACAGAACCGTGCTCATAGTAAGTCAGCTATGCTCACAGCAATTAAATGACCAAATTCCATTAGTTTGGTACCAGCTAACAGCCTATGTAAGGTCTCTGGTGCTAGCTTCAGGATTGTCCCTACTGATCAGAAGAACTGCTTGCCCTCTAATTAACTAATTTCAGAAATTCTGTCACTTGAAATTTCCATCATTGAGTGTAAGACTTCGATTATGGTTAGTGCCATGGGGAGAAGTAATACTTTAAACACTGGTGTAGGTGAGGACTCTGGAGGTGTGTTATGGTGACACAAAGAGAAGCAAAGAGAGACACTGTGCTCAAGAGTAAAGAGGGACTGGGGGGATCGGGGGTAATAGGGTAAAAGAAGACAGGGTAAATGTGAACAAGTTCTTCAAAGGTTGAAACACACACACACACACACACACACACACACACACCACAACACTTGAACCTGATTTACAAATAACAACAATAAATAGTGGTATCAGACACCCAAATATAGATGCTAAACTTACAATGCTTCACACCAAAAAGGAAAACAATTGTCATTGGGGTGTGTTTTCAGCCTAGTGGGCTTGTAAACTCATATTCAATGTAGACCAGTCGTTAATCAGGAATCCTGTATGACCTCTCTGTGCATAATAAAAATTAAGCATCGCTATTTAATCTCTGTCTGGCATCGTGAAATTATAATCATAATGCCAGGGAAGCATTTTCATTTTCCTGGATATCAGTGAGTGACTTCATTTCTCTAGTGCTCTAAATGCACTGCTTCATTCAGTAATTTAATCATTTGTTTATTTAATATTTACCCAGTGCCAAGGAAGTACCAATGGCCAATAAACACATGACAAGACACTCAGCTTTACTGTTCATGAGGGCAGAGTAAACGGAGATGACAATAAGGTACCATTTATCCATTGGGTTCTTAATAGCATCGAGAGCTCAGGGTTGTACATGAATTAGTAATAGTATATGTTTTTGGAGGAAGTATAATTTCTATATGCATTTTGTAGATTAATTAGGAAATATATGTGAAAATGTGAACGTGTATATCATTCAATCCAGAAAACTTTCCTGCCAACTTTATTTGATAGCATTGGAGTAATAGCAAAAAAAAAAAAAAAAAAAAAAAAAGATGAGATAAGAAAGAAGAGGAAAAAGAAAAAATATACGCTGAATATTGAATAGCCATTGCATGGAATACTATCCAAGTTTTAAGCAAAAAATGTATAAGCTACATCTCTAGGCCCTGACTTGGATTTTCCATCCATGTGGAAAGAGAAAAAAAGCAAGTTCAAGATTAGCATGTGCTGAATGATGTCAATCATACAAAATGACAGTATACATCTTCCATGTATTTATGTGTGTAAAAAGCAATAAAAATGCTTATGAATGCTCTGGGGTGGAATTTGGAAGTGATATTCATTGTTGGCTCTTTATTGATTAAAAATTGCACAAATTATGTATTCTTGTGTCATTAAAATGAATAAAATAGGTTAGATTAAGTATATATGTACTTTATAAATCAACTCCTAAACAAGGGAATACATACACAAGATTTTATTCCAAATACAGAAATACATAGTTTGTCTGTTAGTCATTGGATGTGTATTTAATTTTGTGCAAGTTTTCTATTTGCCAAAAAATGTAACATGCTTTATTTTATTAATTTTGGAGGGATACAAAAGGTGTATGATTATATGCTTCAGGATCAGCATGTCTTTCAAGGATATCTTAGATATTAAGTGTTTGAGCTGGTGTGAATCATCAGTGGGTACAATCAAAGAACATGTCCCAAGCACAATCCCAGGTGTTTCCTTATTCCCATCCAATCTCCCAAATAATTTTCCCTAATTCTGGCATCACCTGTACATCTATACCAGTACCAGTATAGACTCCAAAGGGAAGTAAGATGATCTTCTTGAGCATGTCTTTAGAGGTCATCTACCAAATTCTTCTCCACTTACTTAAATGGAAGTATTGGAAATAAAGCAATATGTTTTCTATATTTAAAATGTAGCATTAACATTTTTTATATTTTAATAAATATATTTCATGTCAGAGGGTCTCCTTCTCCTTTTGTCAATCTTTCATACATGAAAAAAATATATTTTCTGCTCATAAAGGAACTCAAACCCTAATACTCAAGGTTTTCACCCCCAAATCAGAACCCTCAAGTGTAAGCTGGTTTTGAACATAGAACAATGCATCCAAAATATTAATTCTTTTATTGGAGTCCTGTAACTAAAAAAGACTCTAATTATTAATAAAAGAATAGATGCTAGGTGTTAATGGAAATTGCTTTAACATATTTAACGTTTATTATTCAATATGCACATTAAGATATAGCTTCTCTTAATATTGTGTATTTTTGAGAACTACAGAATTTTCCTTTGGCTTTTAACTTAATTCCAATACCTACTTAATTCCAATACCTTGTGCTCATGTCCCACCTGACTGATATCTAGATAGATTCTACTGTCATGCATAACTAAAAAGAACAAATAAAAATTTTAAAAATGGAAAAAATGTAAAGATTCTACACAATTTCCTTTTGGCCTGTCCTCCATTGTGACCTTTGTGGACAGGTTTCTTCTAATTGCTTTCTCATTATTAAACACTGTTAAGGAAGACTATTGATAGCAGTTCTTTCTCAAATTATGGAGCCACACTCTGCTTTCAATCAACACACAGCAGACTTCGCTGGCCCTCCTGTACAGTTCTCCATTGTTTCATCGGATTATTTGATTCCAAGAAAAACATTAACATACATTATTTGAAAAGGAAAACTTGGATTGCTTAAGGCTATTTATCTTCAACTAGGAGTATAAAAGCAGTACCAGTGAAATAAATTGTCCAAAATAAAATGCTCCATTAATTTGGGGAAAAATTAGAAATGTTGTAGAACATGTACTCATGAATTTTTATCTATTAATAACAGGTCTGATATTTTAGTTTCCATAAAAGCTACACAAATGTGAATTTTTCTTTCTGTCTTAAAACTGAAGGGGTCTGTACCATTGTTAAATGCCATGCTCTGCCAAATGAGTTTTGCTAGTTACTTTATTGTTCCCTGTGGAATAATGAAATCACTTTTTCTTTACATGCTTCGGGCATTTCCCAAAACTTGTTGATCTCTTCAGACTCCAGAACTTCACAACAAAACAAAACAAAAAAACAGCATCAGTTTTTAACACCTCTAATTGAGGTTGTAGATTTGTGTTAGCAACTGTCACCACACATCAGCAAGATGACAGGGTTTCTCTTCAGTCTAATGCTCAGAGATGGTCACAGCCAAGTGAGGAAGCCACCAGGCAGCCTGCTGCTCTTACGACAAATAGGCACAGGATTTCAGGACCATCCAGGACAAAGGGAGCCTCCCCAGACGGGGCAGGGGTAAGTACAAAGAGAGGGCGTGAGATTTTTCTAAAGGAAGTAACATCTGAACTGAGTGGCTAAGTATCAGAGAGGTCGGCCCATCTGAAGGAGGAGAGAAAAGAGACTCCAAATGCAGAAACTGGTGATCTACATAGACATGCGGAGATGTGAGACAGCAGACGGGTCAGTGGGATGGGGAAGATTTCAGTATGGATAATGGGAAAGAACTAACGAGGTGCAAGGCTGGGTGAGAGAAGGGGACAAAGGCCAAGCAGGGGTCGTGGTGGGGGAGAAAGTGCAGGGACACCATCTAAGGGAACAGGAATGGACACAGCACAGAAGCCTGAGATGACTTCCATCTCAGGTGAGATGTGGTTTGATTTATGGCTCAAAAAGAGCATCCTGTCACTGAAGGCAAATCAGTCCTTTCCACTGTTCAGAGAATTCCTGCGTGGAGTCCTATGTTCTGTCACACTGCACTCCGAGTATAGCAGTTGTTATTGGCCTTGAAAATATTTCTGAAGCCTGAGTGGATCTCACTCTGTCCACCATGTCCCGGCTGGTGGAGTTACCACGATCTTGCCTGAGGATTGCTGCTGCTTTTCTTTTAAAATTTATTTAATTTTGATTCATTGAACACAAATGGAATACAGCTATTATTTCTCTGGTTGTACACAAAGTAGAGTCACACCATCTGTGCATTCATGCATGTACACAGGGCCTAATTGGAGTCTCCATTTTTGTCTTTCTTTTATTCTAGTATTTTCTACAGGATCCAGGATTATGCTTTTAAAACCATGGCATCCCTCTGCTAAAATCCCTCAGACAATTCCACCTCTCTGAGTACAAAACAAACATCCTTCTGATTCCCACGTAGGACTCGCACACCTGTTCCCACCGCCTTTCACACCAGTTCTTTCCCCTCACTCATTCCGCTCTGGCCACATCGGCCTCCCTACCTCAGGGTCTTTGCACATTCAGTTGCTTCTTTTCTGGATATTCATCACCACATGGACACATGAATCTTATCTCCATCCTATTTAAAGTATTTATTTGAACATTATCTTTTTGGTAGAGCCAGTTCTAACCATTTTATTTCAAATTTCAAATTAATGCCTTAAAGATTAAAAAGTCTGGTACAAGACTTCTCATTTCATCTCCAATATGTGAAAAACTCGGAAGTTATCACTTATATCCTGGCAAGAAAACTTCAACAAATTGAAAATCAACAACTTAAAAAAAAACCCAAAAAGCAAAAACAAAAACAACAGCAACATCAAAAAAAAACTGGCCCTGTCTGAAAACTGATGTGGCAGAGCAAACCATTACTCCAAATTTTGGAAAGACAAATTCAACTAAAGAAACACAGCCAAAGTCTACTTGCCTGAAGGAGAAGCATCAAGAACCATGAACCAATAAGAATACTCCTTGCAATTTTGAAAAACTACTGGAGGCTGAGTGTGAACCAACATGACAAAGGGAAATCCTGGCTGGGGGCTCCACTCTTCCAGGAATTCCCTCCAACCTGTTGAGCTTCACAGCTCATCACACCACCCAATAGTCACTAGGAGGATCTGAGAAAAATTCCCTGCAGCATAGGCAGGAGAAGGGGAGAAGCAGCACACATGTCCAAAGCCTCCTTCAGAGTGAAGATCTACTCCTCATGGGAAAGGATGTGTCAGAGTCCCATTCCACCTGCAAAATGGGGGTTCCACTCACACTTCCTCATCTGGCATTTCTGTCTTACCCAAGGGTAGGAAAAGCACATGAGGAATCCTTATACCAAAGGACTGTTAATATCAATTTCTGTACCTATATATGGCGTGCCCTCCTTTTAACAACAATAAAATTTACATAGGCAACCAAGACATGGTCTGAGGAGACAGTGCCATCATCAGGACAAGACTTGGGTATGGTAGAATTAAGAGATAAGAGATTTAAAATATCTTTTATTAATCTGTTAAAAGTTGAATTGAACAAACAACCACCATGAAAACACACTCTGTTAATTCCTATGGTTTAGACACAAGGTGTGCCCCCAAAGCTCGTGTGCAAAGATGCAAGAATGTTCAGAGTTCAGATGATGGGGTCATGAGAGCTGTGACATAATCCGTGGACTACTCCACTGATACGAATTAACTGGGCAAGGAGGGTGTGGCTGGAGGAAGTGGGTCCCTGGGGTACTGCTTTGGGGTTTATGTTTTGTCCCTGGTGAGCAGAGCTCTCTCTGCTTCCTGTCGTGTTCTGAGTTGCTTTTCTTGACCACACCTTTCTGCATGATTTTCTGCCTCATCTTGTGCCCAGAGTTATGTTGACCTGACCAGTCAGTTGACCCTGAACTGAACCTCTGAAACTATGAGTTAGAATAAACCTTTTCTCCTCTAAGTTGTTCTGTTCAGGTCTTTTGGTCACAGTAACAGAAAAGCTGACTAAAGCACTAATGTAAGCAGAAAGATTGAAATGCTAAAAGACAATCAAAGAAAACACTTGAAATTAAAAACACTATAACAGAAACAAAGAATAATTTTAGTAGGCACATCAACATCCCTAACATGGCCACGAAGAGAAGAAACAGTGAGATAGAAGATAGTCAACTAAAACTAAAACAAACAAACGAACAATAAAAAACAACTATTCAATGCAAAGTGCTAAGAAAAACAAAACAAAACAATTAGCCAGAATCTCCAAGGACTGTGGGACAATTTTTAAGGCTAACATACATGCAGTTGCAGCATTAACAAAGAAATGAAATTAAAAGGCAAAAGAAATATATAAAGCAAGATCTTCCAAAATCAATAACATACAGATATAACACATTCAGGATTTCTGAGAACACCAAACAGGATAACTAGTAAAAATAAAATGAACCAAACAAATCAAAACCATATCTTGGATTTCCATATTCAAATTTCAGAAATTCAAAAATAAAATTCTTTAAAAAAGGTAAATGTCAAAGTATGCTATTAATTTATACAGGAATAAGGGTGCATCAGATAATATTAATTTGTATTCTTATATATGAGGTGTCCTACTTTTAACAACAACAAATGTAAATGTATTTTTATTTCAAATATACCTGGATTTCTTCTAAGGAACAGAATAATTTTAACTTATGAATGTTGAATTGCTTTACTGCTGGATTCTAAAAGCTTATATCCACATTTCTGGCAATGTGTAGAACTCATGGATAGATTAGATAGCTAGATGATGATAGACAGGCAGATAGATAGACAGATAGGTAGATACCAGTACTAGTTACAATCATGCCTCAATTCTCTTTTTAAAATATTCTTTTCCAGGGCTGGAGATATAACTCAGTTGGTAGAGTGCTTGCCTCACATGCACAAGGCCCTGGGGTTCAATCCCTAGCACTAAAAAAAAAAAAAAAAAAATTCCCAATATATATCATCTTGTTTCCTGTTGAACAGGAGAATTAGTGAAGTCAGTACAGAAAGTAACGAGGAACAAGGTGAGAATGGCAGTTTGCGCCATGTCCAGCAAGATCTTGAGTTGTCAGTGGACAAACAAGTGGAGATAGATCCTGGACATTTGGGCATCCCAATTTGAGGTGACATCAATGGTGAGATTAAGATTAAAGACACTTGAGGGAGCAGCATGGTGCAGACTACAGTCAACAGTAGGTGCAGCACCAAAGCCAAGATTCCCCAAAGCAGACCCTCCCTGAGAATGAGGATGCACAAGTGAGTGACTTATTAAGAAAATGTGTCTAAGGGAAATCAGTATGAGGGAGAGAGAGAAACAGGATGGAGAAGGAGAAGACACCACATTAAGGTACCCTGTTAGGCAAAATACTAGCAACTAGCCTTTGTCTCAAGATTTTGCCTAAAAGCACTTAATGGTGAACTTCAGAGTTTGAGTGGCACCTCAGTAGGAGGGAAGCTGTATTGTCTGGCCCCCTATTAGTCAGTCTTAGATATGGGCAGCCACTTGGTGTATAGAGAGCCTTAGTTGCTTTCCCAAATCTGTGCATTGGGTCACAGCACCTCCACTGGCCTCAGGAAAGGCCTCTGAAGAAGGGTGTAGATGACCACTTTCAACATCAAAGAGAGAGAAACGGGAATGATTGCCCAGAACCAGGAGAAGGAACCCATGGAGGGACTGCATACTCAGTGTCTGCCACACCAGGGCTTTTAAGAAAACCCAAGTCTAGTAGAGCAACAGTGGGCAGAACACAAAGAATGAAATCAAGAACGTAAGAAGGCAGTCTAAAGGGCTGCAAGGAGGAGAGTTCAGCTGCTGATGAGCTACATAAGTTAAAGTTCATAGCATGTGAAAAGATCTTTGGCTAGGCCAGCCAGAGCAAGGTAAGAGGAGCTCAAATAAGTGAGTTCCCAGGAAAGTAAAAACTGAGAAATTGGTGACATTAGCTATTGATCCCCATACCCCCCAAAAATCATAAGATTATAACTGCAGTGCTGAGGGAAAGAAAAGGAATGGAAATTTCTAGAATGGGAGTGACTGGACTGTTTATAATCTGAGTGGAATTCATCCAGAGACTTAAGAAGACAGTGGAATGAATCAGACACCACTGTCCTGTGTTCATATATGAATATGTGACCAGTGTGACTACACATCATGTACAACCAACCACAAGAATAGGATCCTAATTAGAATTAGTTATATCCATGTATCTATAACATGTCAAAATGCACTCTACTGTCATGCCTATCTAAAGAGAACAAATAAAAAAAGAAATAAGAACTTTTCTTAAATAGATATGGAAAATAAGCATTCTAGTTTACATCTGAATGTCATAAATAATGGAAAGTAAAACACTATGACTAATCAGATTTTAAAAAAACCTAGTCGGAAGGATGGAGTCAGTGTACCGTTAGGACCCCCTCTCTCCTCACTCCACAGTCAATTCTGAGTGTCAACATCCTTCCTGATTACCTATAGACTCCTGCATTTTATTTAGACACGAATTCCATATGTCACCTCCTATTCTGGTGACATATGGTCTCCTTTTGCATCTGTTTCATTTTCTAAATGCAAAGTTTCTTAAAGGCAGAAAACCATGGTCTTTTTGTGGTTTCATCCTCCGCAATGATTCAGTCGACCAGTCATGACTTAAAGGTTCTTTAACTTTGTTGATTTTAGTTAAATTAATGCTAATTATGACAAAAGAAATTGTGTGTAGTGTAGGTATTTCCCTGGTAAAATAGACATGGGCTCTTGAGAACTACATCAGATCTTCTAGTTCTGCTATTTACCTTGATTATTTTATGGGAGGATTGTATCATTGATTATGCCCTAATGCACCTATTGGAAGATGTGGTCTGTCTTAGATTTTTAGTCTCTTTATTAGTTCCCCATTATTGCTGTAACAAATCACCATCAACTTAGAGGCTTAAAACAACAAATTTCTTACATAGTTTTGGAGATTAGAAGGCTGAAATTGGTTTTACTGGGTGGAATGCAAATTTGCTAGCAGGGATGTGTCTTCTGATCCTCTGAGGGACAAGCAGTCCTCGCCACATGCACCGTCTGGAGGCTGCTCACCTTGGCTCAGTGTCCACATCACATCACCTTTTCTCCTCCTGCATCTGTCTTCACATCACCTTTTCTCTGACCTTAACACTCTTGACACTTAGGAGGACTCTTGAGATTCCATTGCACCTACATGGATATTCACATAATCTCTCCATTTGAAGATCCTTAACTTAATACCATCTGTAAAGTTTCTTGATATATTTACAGGTTCTGGAATTAGTGTGTGGATATTTTGAGACAGTAACTCTATAGTTTACTGCAGTCTCCAAGCTGATTATAATTTTTGTTATTATTTTGTGATGGTTCTTTATCCCCTAAGAATTTGTAGGTAGAAATCATGAAATTATCAGTGTTCCAAAACCTCTATCATTCAAGTAAGGACAGTGCTAACTTTATCAATGAATCATGCAAAAGGGCATAAATTTATCTTGATTACAGTGGAATGAAAGCCACTTGGGTGACATGTCAATTTAAGCATTCTTGATTCCTAGGATTATTAACACACGGTCCATTACTTATCTTTGCCACATGAGTTTTCCATACCTCCCTAACTTTTCTCTTTGGGTATTATTATTTCAGAGTTTTAAATATGCTTGTTCATGCTCTGCAAGGACTGAGATTTAGGAAGTCTTAGGCTGTTAGGCTGGAAAGGGAATAAGGGTTACAATCTTCTTTCTGTGACCTTTTGTAATTTATAAGTCCAAATGGACTGAACAACACTGAATAATTAATTCATGCTGTGTTTAAGCCCCTCTGCTTGCATGTTTTACACCCTAATTATTATGGATTCCTTCCTTGTGCAAATCTTTGATTCCCCAACCTAAATCAGGTTAATACAGACTCTCATGCTCCAATTATGGTGATATCTTTCTCTTAACCTTGGCAGAAGGAACATTATAGTAGGTCAAAAAGTATCTTTGAGTTTCATTGAGAAATTAACCCATAAGGGAATTGCGCTCATGGTTGTAGTGTTAATTAGTTTCACCATGAACATATTTTGTGGCTTAGTTAACATTCAGATGCTCCCTGCATTTAAATAAAAATATATGCCCTAATATGCTAAAGCCAGTCAAATGTGATTTTTATTTAATGATTTTTTTCCTTGTGAATCAAGTAATTAGCACATTGCACATTTTGACTAATTAAGAAAAAATAACTGTCACCACACCCCAGTGAGCCAGGCCAGTGGTGTTCTCCCAGTCATAAGGGGAGAGATACTGGAGTAACAGTAGCTTTTTCCCTGGACCCCGAAAGCAGGAGAAAGGACAACTGCCCCCTGGAATTGAAACCTGAGATAACTAACCCATGGAAATATTCTGTCCAAACTGCATGGCTAAAATGGAAAGGGAAAGGCAGATGGTTTGAGTTAAGAAACACTGCAGCAAAGGATTTGGTAAATATGCTCTCTGTAGGTAGATCACCATTGCACATTCGTGTGGGAATGGAATTATCCAGACAGGGTGCTGAAGGAAGGGTGTGTCCTAGTAAAGGCAGACCTGTGTATGCACCCAACTAGTCTGATCTCACCTAGACGATTATGACAAATGCCTCACAGTTACGTCATAAAATACAAATTCCCCCATACTGCCGGTGCACACATTTTCTCTTCCAGCTGCAAAGGGAAGAAACTTTAAAGAAAGATATTATTATAAGGATAACGAGTTTTGGAGCAAGTATCAAAACCTTCACAGAATGTTTTTCCCTTTCCAGAGCTTTTGTGCAAACTTCTTAAAAGACTGTCTTCTTCAAAATTTGGAGCAGTTTCTATTCTTGAAAGTAGTCCACAAAAATAAGATTCAAATAAAAAATATGTAACCGACCCAGAAGTTTTCATGAAATTTAAGCGTGAGAAAAAGAAAGGGTCATTCTTCCTACATCCTATTCATTCTTCTCTGGCTGTATCTCTCCAAGGGGAAACACTGATAAATGAATTAATTTTCAATAGAATTAGATGGCTCACTTTAAATGATACTGCCACTAACTCTCGCAATGAGATAAAGTCCTTCCATTTCATTTTTAATGATAGCTAAATAAGATCTTTTCTTTCTCAAAGGTACCAAGGAGAGAGAGACCGATTATGATGATTTAAAACAACTGCAGAGCTATTGAACAAAATTGCACATCTTGCACTACATTAGAGTTAGTTATGACATTACAGATGAAGTATTAGACTAAGATTGTATTCCTACAGTCCTACTAAATCAAAAGGTTTAAACCAAATGTGTATTTTATCATCTTAAATAAATAAGCATCTCTCGGACACTGATTGTATAGACAAAAATATTTCATTGTTTTTAATGTTATTAATAATTTCTAAACTCAGAAACCGTATAAACTAAATTAAATTTTAAAATATAAAATTCTGTTTAATAAAGGAAATCGTTACCTTGAATCATGACACTTAATGACAATACCTTGAAATTTTTAATATGTTTTATAAAGGATATCTGCACATGGATAAATAGATTTGTATGTATAAAGTTTAGAATCTAGATTATATACAATGCTGTGTTGAAGATTCTGAATATGAGAGGATGGGCCACTGTGATTATCTGCTCTGGGTGAATTCCCAGAAGAAAGAAAGCTGAGCCAAGGCAAATATACAATTTATCTCACCATGCACATTGACACAGTCTTCCAGAGCAGCTGTGGAAATGAGCATCCCCTCCCAGTGGTCTACACGTACAAGAATGCATATTTCACTCACAAAGAAATGCTTTACTCTTTGCCTACTACTTAAGAGGAAAAGAAATATATTTCTATGCTGTTTTAATTATTGTGTATTTGATTATTAGTAAGTCCGAAGATCTTTCCATATACTTTGTTACTTTTCTTATATAAATCATTTATATACTTCTACTTTGACTATTCTTCAAGTAGTGTCAATCATTTATCATATTTTCATAAAGTGTTTTACAAATTCTTATACTTATGAAATTGCATGTATTATTTTAATATAATTCCCCTATTTTTCTTTTTGACTCAACTATAAGTGTTGAATCTTTTGTTGTTGTTGCTTCTATTCAGATATTTTTAATTTTATGTGTTCAAACTAGACAGCTTTTTATATTTTATGATTTAGAAATTTGTGATTTGGGGGTAGAAAATATAATTTATACTCCAAGGGTATAAAAATATTTCCAATCATTCCTTTTCTGCTAATGCCATTATTCCTTCTGGTGGTAAGATTGGAAATAGGTAGGAGATACTTTGGTAAGGAGCTATGTAAAGTTTTTTCTTCATATTTTCTTCTAAAAGATCATCCAGCTATTCCCATAACAATAAATATTTCATGTTTTCTCTATTGATTCTAAATATCCACTTTATCATATGGAAAATTCCAACATAAACATTATTCTATTTTTGAACTCTAATGCTTTTAAAATAAATTGGTATTTTTTTTAACTGTGTGACTAACATTTCTAGTTCCTCAACTTATTATTACACCTCTAATATTGAATCATTAATCATGATACTGACATGATTAAAGTCATATTTGTATGTATTTATGTATATGTGTATGCATAGAAGCAAAAATCTTCATAAATGTTTTTATTCCACTGCTAGGCAACTGCTGTACCACTGAGTTACATCCCCAGCCTTAATAAGTCTTTTTATACTTTGTTAAGAGAATTTTTAATGAAAGATAGAATGATAACATTTAAGAAGCATTATTTCAGCATCTATCAAAGTACCCATAATTTTTATTTTGATTCTATAATACTTGCCATGGATTCCATTTATTCAGGTATGTATTGTTTAATCCTATATTTTACTGCTAAATTCTATTTTGCCAGAATTATAAGTCCTGTCAACATTCAGAAATAACAATGGCTAGTCTTTCCTTTGTATATACCATCTTAATGTCATTTGGAGTTCTTCTGGTTTGGGCATGTTCATTCTCGGGTTATGATCAAATCCATTTAAATAACAGCATAAGCTATTTTACTTGGAGATGCAGAAAGAAAATAATCTGTGAAATTGTACATTTGATCATTTGGGGGTAATGGACAATGATAATCATCAAGACATTTCTTTAGTTCTTGATTTGAATACGATTTTGTCTTTTCTTGACATAATTTTAATGGTTTTCCTAAAATTTATTTAATACAGGTTTACAAATGCATCCTCCAATGATGCTTTTAATTAGCTTTAATATCTAGATTTACATGAAATGTATTTCCTAGGTATTTTTCTAATTTATAATACTTTATTTTCATATTGTCTGTTTTTCCAATTCTGCATGAATCTTTGTTGAAAAATGTGAATTTTCTCCATTTCATCATTGCAACATATCTATCAAATAGGTACTTTTTGCCTCTTTTCTGATGGAGAAGGTGAGGCAGAGACAGTTAGGGACCCTGCTTGCTCTTCCAGAGCAGAATGGACAGAGTCGAATTCACTCTCATGACCATTGTTGCTGAGGACCATCTGATTATCCTTGGCATTGGGTTGGCTCTCTTACTTCATCAGCAGACTTGCTATTCATCCAGTGCATTGGGAAAGACCCTCAGTAGTAAACCTTTTCAATTTTTAATAAAAATAACCATGGTGTCCTAGTTATCCTTTTACGTAACTTTTCAATATATGGTGGAAGTGTAACTGTTTTCTTCCCGCTGAGTATCCAGCTCACACCCTCTCCTACTGCTTGACATGAGCTTGAGCTCAATGCTTTGCTTTGTCACAGTTTTTTCACTATATTTTCTAATTAAATAATGCATGCAAATAATCAAAAAATTAGTTTTTCAAGGATTATCAAGAAAAACAACACTCCCTTTTTCCCACTTGCCTCCCACCTCACTCAAAGATTTGGCTTCTAAACATTTTTGTATTTTCTCTTGGAACTTTCGATCGTGTTTCTAAATAATGTGTACTATGCCACTGTTTCTTGAATTTTTGTTTTACATCTGAACTCTTATTTTCCTATCATGAAAGTTACCTCACAAAATTTCTCTAACTCACACACACATGCACACCCACACACACACATACACACACAGCCATATTTGTTTCCCTGAACATGCATACACATATCTCTTTCCCATATATATATTAACACAAAAAAGAAGCTAAGTTTTTGAGACTTCAACTATCTGAAAGTTTTTCATCATCATTTTCAACATTTAACCTTTGTTTGAAAGTTTGAGAGTACATAACATTCTAGATTGGAAGTTACATTTCTCAGAATTTTGGAAGCTTAAATGGTACTCTCTTTGTGACTTTTATTCTGTTCTCATTCCTCTTTGCATAGGATCTGATTGTTTCTGTTCCAAATGTCTAGCTCTTTGCTGGGTCCTCAGTGTTCTAAAATTTAATGATGATTTGTCTTTGTAGGAAACTTTAAAATCATCTCAGGTCCTGTTAAAATGGGAAATTTTCTTCTATTATTCTTGAATGATTTCCTCTTCTTCATTCTTCCTTTGCATATTTTTGGGTTGCCTAGGGTTCATATATTTTTATTTCACCAACTTACTAACATTCAGTTTTTATTTCTTTGAGGAAAATTTCCTCAAATTTATCTTCTAAACTTTCTGCAGGAAGTTACTTTAAAAATTTTGATATCATAATTTTAATTGATAAGTATTCCATTCTTGCTTCATGACTGAAATGGTTTGAGATGGTTTCTATCTGAGGATATTGATGGGTTTTTGTTTTCTTGTTCTTTCTGATTTCTTTCTCTTTTGGCTTTTTCTTTATTTCTCAGGTGAGAAGCTCGTCTTAATGTTCAGTGTCCTGGGTACTAGGCTGGAGAGTGATGGCGGGGGTCAGGGGAGTGAGTGGTCAAGCCATCAGACCCTCTGCAGCCTCCAGCCCAGAGGTGGGAGACCTGGGAGAGATAACTAACTCAATGGAGATAGTTTTCTCTGTATTATGTATGCATTTTTTCAACGTTAACATTTTAGTGTGGGTTAAAATAGATTTATTTATTTTTGCAGAACTAGAGGTTGAACCCAGGGATGCTCTACTGCTGAGCTATACCCCAGTCCCTTTTATTTTTTGCTTTGAGAAAGAGTCAAACTAAGTTGCCCAGGCTGTCCTTGCACTTGTGGTCCTCCTGCCTCAGCCTCCTCAGGTGATACAGTTGTGTATTATCATACCCTACTGGGGTTAATATTTAGAAGAAAAATTTTGCAAAGGTATTTGTGGGTACTGGAAAGAAGCAGAGGTAAATTTACACATTTACTCTACCATGTTTAAATGAACAGACAACTTATTACAATAAAGTCTTCAAAGTAACTCTAACGAGGTATTACTTTTAAAATAAATATTTACTGAAATATAACCTAAACAGAAAGTGCAGACTATGATGTATTTCCTAAAGGTGAATAGATTCATGTAACCAGCACAATCTAATCAACACCTGGGAAACCATCTCTTGCCCCTTTCTGGGTACCAACCTCATCCTCAAGGCATCATTAAAAATTAATTAACATGGATTATATTAATGGTATACCATATGAACTTTTGATATGTATTTACATTGTAGAATGGCAGAATCAATTTATTATGTGTATTTTAACACATAGTCTTTTTTTTGTGGTGAGAGCACTTAAAATCTACCCTTAGCAATGTTCAAGTATACAATATGCTGTTATTAACTGTGGTCATCATGATACACCTGAATCTTTTGACTTATTCCTCCTGTCCAACTGAAATTTATGTCCTTTGACCAACATCTCCCTGTCCTCCTCCCTCACCTTGGGCTCTGGTAACCACCATTTCACTCTCTCTTTCTGTAGGTTAAACTTCTTTATGTGCCACATGTAAGTGAGATCGTATGATATTTGTCTTTCTGTCCTTGACTCATTTCACTTAACAGAATGCACTTGAGGTTCATCTGTGCTGACACAGATTACAAGTTTTCTTTCTGCTCTAAGGTGGAATAGTATTCCACTGTATATATACTGTATATGTACATACCATATTTTCTTTCTCCATTCATCTGCTTGTAGCAATAGACATTTAAGTTGATTTCATATCTTGGACACTGTGAATAATGATGCCCTGGACATGGGAGCACTCTTCCATTCTGTATGTCTTCCCTAGACTCTCCATTATTTCTTTTGCTGTGCAAAAAGGTTTTAAAATGATATAATCTCAGTTTTTAACTTTTACCCCTGTTGCCTGTGTTTGGGGATTATATCCTAAAACCATTGCTCACCTCGATGTCATGGAACTTTTCCCTTGTTTTTTTCTAGTGGTTTCACAGTTTTAGTTTTTACATTTTGAAATCTGCAATCCATTTTTAGTTTATTTTTGTATATAGTGTAAGACAAGGATCTAATTTTATTTGTCTAAGTGTGAATATTCAGTTTTCTCAATACTACTTATTGAAGAGACTGTCTTTTCCCCCATGTGAGTTCTTGACATGTCTGTCAAAAATCAGCTGGTCTGCAGTCTGAGGATGTAGATCAGTGGTGGAGCAATGTGATCCTGGGGTTTTATTAGCAATGCTGAGAGGGGAGAGAGAGAGGAGGTAGAGAGAGAGAGAGAGAGAGAGAGAGAGAGAGAGAGAGAGAGA